>ML433594.1:0-152981 GCA_005239525.1 Nicotiana knightiana
TGAGACGTTTAGGGTTCATTCTAAACATATAAATAGACCCAAAAACATCACATTAAGGGATTCAGCTTATGCAGACTTCTAACAGAGGATTCTACTTAGTTTTTCGTCTCTTCTCTTCTTTTAGTTTTATAGTTTATTAGTTCTAGAGTATTGGGTGTTACATGAACGTTGTAGTTGAAGCTTGAATTATTCTTATTGTTTATCTTAATTGGTTTGTTTATTCAATCTTGTGCTTAATTATTCAATTGCTTGATCATCAATTGACTACTATCTACGAATCTAGGGTTGAACTCGGGAGAGGGAATTCTAGATTGCATATAAGATTGGGTAGAGCAAGATCTTAACCCTTCAGGGGAGCGGATTTGCGGTTAGGATAGGAATATACCTAATTGCCTTGCTTGGTTATTATACGGGAATTATTAATGCGTTCTTGTTAATCCTGATTCCATAGGAATATAGGCNTCTTTAAGTTAGTTGTCTCTTTAATCTCTTAATTTACTATTTTAGATTAATTTTAGTAAAATATTTGTTTGAGTTTAGTTTAGTTGATAGTTAATCACAAGTCCCTGTGGGTACGATATCTGGACTTAAAATCCTATATTACTTGTCGACCACGTACACTTGCGTGTGCATTGGGAAATCAACCAACAAAGAGTCTCAAAAAATGTTAAATAAATTAAAGAGACTCAATAGGGAGAAGAAGGACTGGAGCGTGAACTTGAAGTATGTGAAATCGAGAGAGATGTGCTTCAAGATGAATTTCAGGAATTACAAATGATACTTAATGGCATATGAAAATACACCTGTCACAATTCTGACAAGTCTAGCCAAGCGACTTACAAGTCAACTAGAGAAAGACCTGTTTGAATTGAGTCCACAAGTACTAATACAAGTGGTAGATCAAAAATTGGATCAGCCCATGTATGTCATTACTGTAACAAGGTTGGACATAAATATTCTTTTTGTAGATTTAGTAAATCTAATGTTTCAGTATGTATTTGAAAACTCAAAAACAACCCTGATTCAACTAGAACTAACCAACAAGGACCCAAGCAAGCTTGGGTACCTAAAAGAAGGTGATAATTCTATTTTCCAAGAACACCACCATAATATTTGCAAAGGGAATGGTAATTAGGCAGAGCGCGTTCGAGTCACATGACAGGTAACAAAAATCTATTCAAAGAATTCACAAAAATAAATGGAGGAAATGTCAAATTTGGCGATGATTCAAAAGGAAAGATTGTTGGTACCGGCACAGTTCCATTCAGAAATAACTGTGATATTACAGAAGTATACCTTGTGGATGGACTTAACTACAATCTTGTTACACCCCATGTTTTTTTACGTGAAAGTACGCCATAAGTAAATTGATGAAAGCTCGGAAATGAGATGATACATTCTGCATCGTACATTAAAGTTTCATCGTAAGCTAACCACGTAAGTTCGGGAATGAAATTATTTTGAGATTATAAGCACTATGCTATTTCAAAAAAGTGATGAATAAATTCGTGAAGGTGAGAGGATAAGCAAATCAAAGAAAATAAATTTTTGTCAAAGTTTGACATGTTGGGGTAGAATACGACCCGAGCTAAAATACCCGGTATTTATGGACTAGTATCATATAAGGTATCACATGACCATGATAGTAAGGTATATAAGGTATGTTAAAAGTGGGTATTATTTTAAGTAATTTGAGATAATCATTAATTATGTAAATTATTGGATAATGGAGAATTAACAAGTTCATTAATAATTAGTGGTTGATTAATTAAAGTCTTTTGGATAAAGACTAAGGCAAAACGTGGAAGCCAAGGCTTTTAAGGGAATGTGACTCTTAAATCCTTATAATAAGATGGCATATTAAGAGAGTTTGTGGATTAGTCATCATCTAAGTGGGCCCCGCACCACTAAGTTATAATACCTCTCTAATTCACAAAGAGAGGTGCTTATATCTTGATACAAAATAACGGATGGAGCTCTCATTTTTAAGGTATCTCTTTACTACATTAAGGTGTGATGCTAAGCTTTCTAAGTAATGGATTTTCTACAGCAAAATTGATACGAGATTATATTACGTAATAGCAACTGAATTTTGCGATTCTAAGGGAATACGGTGCAATCTTTCTCAAGAATATCATACGGATTTTTCCCTACTTCTATCCACCGTTACGTGTTTCGTCACGATTGACGTATGTTAGAGGAATTGCCACGAGAATCGGATCAGGTATGTTATGGCTATCTCTTCTTTCTTTTTGGCATGATATATACGACATGAACGAAACGAGCAAATGCACAACTTCCATAAATGACTCTATTCATAGAAGTATTAGAGGCTCCTATGTTCTTGAATTCCCATGTCTTATTATTCTATTGCCTGTTCATGGGTCTCAGAAGATACGTAAGTTGATAAAATTTGTTTCATGATATTACTCAAAGGCATAATGATTTTATGACATTCCAAGAGATTTCATTGACATACTCCTCATGCATTGCATTCATTTATACATGTACATTGACCCACGATCAGATGGCATTATATACACGTATATGTATGTATATATATGTATATGGGATATGGGATATGGGAAAAGGTTATGGCGTTATATACGCACCACCACCTTATCAGCTGGTATACGTTGATAATATTACCCACAGTGGCCGAGATGATATGATGGGATGCCAAGAACCGAGTCCTCCACAAGAAAACCAAACATATTGATGTGAGGCACCACTTCTTGAGAGACAATATTGAAAAGGGAATATAACTATGGAGTTTTTCAAGACAGAAGATAAAATTGCTGACATATTCACCAAATCTTTGAATAAGGATCACTTTGAAAGGAATCGCTTGGAGATTGGATTACTCAAAATGGACTAAGACACCCTTGACTTCCCTTAGTGATCGGTTATGTTTGAATAATGTGTTCAGTGATTAAATGTGTTGAATAATGTTTAACTCAGTCTTATACTGTAACAGGTATGAACGGATGACATGGACTCTAGGACATGGATGAGTAATCTAGTGACAAAGGTCTAGACTAGAAAAGGTTGTACATCCAACATTGAGGAAATAAGTCAAAGAACATGGTTTCTTGACATCCAGGTATGTACCCCATTTCCAATTGAATGTTGTACTTAATCGTTAAACTTATGCATCATTAAACCATTTTCCCTCCCATTTTGTTAACTCCGTAAATAAGTCTCTCTAATTCCAGAAAATCAATAGTGGATCGGGTTCCAAAACTGCCAAGTCATAGGGTAATCATGATTAGCTCTAGCTCGCGTGCAGTCAGGACCAGTATCTTAAACTACCTGCACACGTCTCTACCGCCCCCATTAATTCACTTAATTGCCATATTCAAAATTTAAAATATGATGGTTACCCCTTCTCTCCTAATAAGAGCCGGATTAGGATCAATTAAAAGGAAAAATTAGAGCCAACAAACTGTCAAATTGCTCCCTATAAATCCCTATCCTATTTTCATTCCCCTCATTCTGATCAAATTCGTAAAAGCTAACTCCAATTTCTGAACAAATCTAAAAACCCTAGCCTCGTCTTACTGCAAAATCATAAAACTCCATTAACATGGCAAACTCACCAAGCAATATCCCTTTAGAAATTACCATAAAAAGTTCAAACCCTAACCCCACTACACTTATTTCCACAGTCACCCAAGCCCAATCTAGTCATGAATTGCCCTCTGCACCAAAAGCCCAAAAATCCTCCATCGGGTTAGTCGACTACTCTGACGGATAAGAAAGTGAAGGGTCGCATAGTGAGAAGCAAGTTGTGGAGGAGCCAGAAGTTGAGGGGAAAGAAAAAATTGATCTTGTGGAAGAGGTTGGTGATGAACAAGAAGAAGTAGCTATTGTTGGAATACAGTATGAAACACTGGTGGATAGTGGGTTGAGCACAGAAAAATAGGGTAAAAATATTGTTGATGACATAAGCAAGAAGGCACCAGAGGAATTTATAGGAGAACATGGGGAGAGTGTAGGTTCTAGAGTAGAAGTACCAAAAGCCCCTGGATAACAACCAGGTTCTTCTGCTAGTGAGGGAGAACTTGTAGTAGTAGGAGAAATTGTTACTAAGCAAGAGCCAAGTCAAGTTCAAGAAAGGGTTATTTGAACGGTGACCCTGAGAAATTTGAATCTCTTGATTGAACTGATACTGACGAAGAAGAGCAAAAGGAAGGAGAAGCAAAAGTTGAAAAAGAAGATAGTGATGACAGTGATGATGAGTCCCTGGTGAATCTCATTGCCATTTGCCAAACTGAAGGAGAATAGGCAAGCTGGTGAAAAAAATTTGTTCCTAAGAGGGTGAAGGTTTTTGCAAAGAAACCAATCTAGCCTCTTGGGTCTGTAATTTAGAGAGAAGAATACATGTAACTAGAGGAAAAAGTAAGGCAGCAGTTGAGAAAGCAATGGAGGAGAGAGAGAAAAATAAAAAGGAAAGACAAGGGTACAGACTAATTGATGAGTCTGATGTAGAGGAGGTGGATTTAGTAAGAGGAGGAGGAGAAGAAGAAGAAGAAGAAGAAGAAGAAGAAGAAGAAGAAGAAGAAGAAGAAGAAGAAGAAGAAGAAGAAAAGAAGAAGAAGAAGAAGAAGAAGAAGAGGAGGAGTAATAAGTATTTCTTCAATGAAAGGGGATGATGAAGGCTGAATCATCTACAGCCACTCCCAAAGAAAAATCTACCAAGAAAATAAAAGTTGTAGTCTTTGACCCTGAAGTGAAAGGAACCAGTTCCAAACAAAGGAAGAAAACTCAGAGAAAAATTTCCATTGTAGGGAGAGAATAGTGGTTTGTTGGGTTGATGATGTTGGATGGGAGAGTGATTGACCCCTCTTGTTGTGACTATGTTTGAAATGAAGGAACTGCTGGAGAAATTAGAGGTATAGGGTTGCACTCGTTTGTTCCTATTGCCACTACCTGTCATGTATGGTGAAGCATTGTTTTATTTTTACATGAATTTTAAAGTGTTGTAGAATGACCAAGTGAGTACTGAAGTTAGAGGAGTGAACCTAGTTCTTGATGCAAAGATACTGGGTGAGATTCTGAATGTGCTAGTTAAGGATTTTGACACTTACGTGAAGCGTGAGTGGCCTGAGTTAGGGGGAAAGGAGGATGCCATGTACTTGACCAGCAAGTACATTAAGGAGAGGGAGAAATTAGCTGCTAGGAAGGTAGAAAAAAGGGAGATGGAGTCATCACAAACTGCTCTTTGAGTTTCTGAACAAGTGTTTACCGCCTCGTTCTGAATAGAATCATGAGGCAACCTATTTGGATTTGAATGTTATGGAGGTTCTTGATAAAAATAGGCCAATAAACCTCATATCTCTGATGTTGAAGAACATGGCAAGGGTTGCTGATCAGGAATGAGGTACCCATGCTTTTCCATATGAGTTTTTATTGACCAGGATATTTGAACATTTTAAGGTGCCCCATAGAGGTCCTAAAAAGGGTACAAAGAAGGACATGTTTGATGAGGAGACTCTGAGGGAATGTGATTGTGTTTCCTGGCCACCTGGAACCAAAAACAAAAGCATAGTTACTAACCTACTTGAGGAATTGGTTGCTACCAATGAGGAAAAGGAGAAGCTAAAGGAAGAGATTGCCTCACTGAAGGAGGAAAACAGGAGGTTGACAGAGGAGAAGAAGAAAGAACAAGAAGCCTCTACTGCAAGAATTGACAGGCGTCTAGGGTTAATCCAAGGAGAACCCTCTTCCGTCAAAGAACCTGATCCTCAGTCCTCTTAGGTTCCCAGTTTACTTGTTGTCCATCCTTTGTCCTACACTCGCTCTATGACTAGTGTCTGGATTATTTTTTTGATTTGATGTTGTTGGCAGTTTGATGGGTTTGTTCAACCGTCTTTTGGTTTGGGCTTAATGTGGTATATAGTTTAAACAAATGAGAATTTATAAGATTTCCTACTTTTGGCTAATTCTAAGTGTCTGGACGAAATGTTTGTTATTAGTCATGTACGCTCTTGATGATATGTACATGTTAGTATAGCCCCAGCAACCATGAGTTTTACATTACTGCATTCTCTCATTGACCTTACTGACATGTTAGTTTTTCAATGATGTCAAAAGGGGGAAGTGAGGTGTGTGCGTGCTTATAAACCAGGTTCTTGTGCTAATAATAGAAGATATTCTTGAATTATCTATTTTAAACTTTAAAATGAATTATGCCTAGCCATCTACATGGTTGCGATGAATGGAAGGCGAGTCCCTTACACTTTTGGAAACATGGACAAACTAAAGAAGCATGCTGCAAATGAAACTAATTTTTGTGCTGAAGGCTGATGAAAGTGGAGCAAGTTTCTTGATTGATTCTCATAGGGGTTTGTCATCATCAAAAAAGGAAAATTTGTTGAGATAAGAACATATTGTATTTTCATGATTAAAAAAATATGATAAGAACCAGCTTTCAAGGTCTAGTCTAGCATGTTGCAATGTTGTTGTGAAGATGTGACAAAATGAGTATATTGAACGTCAAAAGAACCAGGTTTACAGTAGGCTAGTTGATGTCAGCAAGTCAGATGCGGAAGACCAGCATTCCCATGCGAGTAGGGATTTCTAGAAGAACATGTCCATGTCCAAAAAGTAATACGCATTTGGGAGGATGTTGTGAAATAAAAGTAATATGCATATTTGGAAAATACTCGTGGGAAGCAAGACAGATGCAAGTTAGAGTCAAATAAGGAAACTAAGCCTAAACGGGAGATTATTTTCTTAACCGAAATATTTTAGGTTTTTGAGTATTAATTGAAAGAGAATTTTGGCCAACCTTGCACCTATAAAGAAGGTTGTTTGCCACAATTTAAGACTACTATTATTGAGATAAATTGTGAGAATACTTCGAAAAATAGCAAGCAAAGCAATAAGATACTTCTAAGGATCCAACTCAATCAGTTGCAGAACAGGTTCTTGAGGATGAAGCTGCTCGAGCTCTTTAGTTGTTAGGTTGAGTCATTTGTTTTGATTTGTAACCTATTTACTTTCATAGAAATGTTGTAGTAGGTTATTATTAAGACTTTGTTTTTAGTTATCTTTTTAGGCTAGAGTTAGTCTAGAAAGGGGTTGCTACAATTGGGTTGATTGTAGGGGTTATGATACTAGAGTTAGTCCCCTTGGTTATTGAGTTATAACCTAACAACTTCTCTTTGAAATATGTGGAGATTTGAAGAAAATCCTACTAGGTAGGTCGTGGTTTTTTACTCCCTTGAGCAAGGAGGTTTTGCACGTAAAAATTTTTGTGTTTATTACTTTTCTGCAACTATTCTTGTTTGAGTGTGTTGAACTAGTTCAAAGAACCAGGTTCTTGGAAAACACAAAAATTAGGCAATACACAATTCAACCCCCTTTCTTGTATCTTAGTGTAGTCTAAAGTAACAATTGGTATCATGGCAGATTCTTTCATAAGAAGCTAACATTTTGAAAGGATCTACAATGGTTGCACCACCAGATGCTTAATAAGAATAATTAACCGTTAGATCACCACTGTTCAATAAAAAGTACTACGGATGGTGGAAGGAAAGGATGCGCGATTCCTTGGAATGAAAAATATCTTAGGTTTATTGTATCTATTAATATCACAGTTTTCATACTTTTTGTTATAACAACTTATTTATTTGGCTAGTAATTGAAAAGTAAGTTATAAGTGCTTGACTCACTATCTTATTTTATCCAAATTTCAGATGTCGAGGATAAGAAGACATTGGCGTAATGGATTTGGATATTCCTATGTTCCCTTTTAAGCTTTATTTTATAACGCACATCTTATCTGTGTTACATTTGTGTTAGAAAAGTTTGTAATTTTACTTGCTTTATTAGAGAGCATATAATAATTTTTATTATTATTATTATTTCTTAATCCCGAGTAAGTTGGAGTCATTTATATAAATCTTCGTAAATTATATTGTTTCATTTAAACTCATCTCACTCTGGTAAAGAGTGTCAAATAAGTATTTATTTTATATGGACAATTTGAAGTTTGAAAACAAGCTAGTTTGAGGACTGAGGAGTATTAATTTCAAGTGAAACAATGGCTTGGATTTGGTTTTGGATACAGTGGTTTGAGAAATCTATTTTGTGTTTATTGTTTTGTTTTGTTAAAAAAAAAAATTTGTTTAGATGTGTTTGGAAAATAGAAATACAAAAGCAAAAATAAAAAAGATATACCTTCTTAGACAAATAGAACCAAATTTGACATCCCCCCCCCCCCCCCCCCCCCCTCCCAAAGACGTGCGCATTGACTTGAATTGATTACTAATTTGGTAACAACGCAGTTGTAGTTGCTTGACCTTTCCCTCTATATTTCACAATGAAAATTCCAAGTGAAAAGGATTTGTGCGTTAAGTAGTTTTGAATCAAAATTTTAATGGCAAGACTCTGTGTAAGGACTTGAAAATTCAAAGAAAAGCGTGTATGCTCAAAAATATTGGTATTAGACATGACAACTTCTCATAGTACCTTCCTTCTACATTTCATTCTTCTTTTTTCAGTTTCATTAAGAATCATATCATCAGCAACAACTGAAGCTGAAGCTCTTGTCAAATGCAAGATTAACTTATCTTCTACTACTTCTTTCTTGGATTCATGGTCCATTTACGGTAGGGATGACAATGAGACGGGGCGGGTTTGGCAAAATCTACAAAAATTTCAACCCCGCATAGTTATTTTTTCAGTTTTTAACCCGCCTGCCCCGCTTATTTTTTTTTTCTTTTTTCTTTATTATTTTTTATAAAACAAACTAGTTTAAAAAGAATTATATTTTTTCAGTGAAATGACATTAATTATATTTTAACTACGTAGATTCTACGAGTAACTTTATATACTTTTTAGTGTTGCTTTCTGTTAATTTGCTAATATGTTTATCTTGCTGGATATATTAATTCAATGGGAGTAATTGATGCTATAAAAACTATATGTAGTAATTACTGGACATATGAAAAATTATATTTAGCTATAAAAATGTCTGAGGTAACTTTTGATACATATCTTCGTGCTAGTGAAGAAGAATGTCAAAATTGTAGTTGAATGATTGCTTTGTTTCAAAAAAGATAAAATTTAAAGTTGCCCCGTATTGAACCTGCAACCCGTCCCGTCCCGTCCCGTCCCGCCCCGCTTTAAAATTTTTAAAAATAGTTAACCTACCCCGTCTTGCCATCCCTTTACAATCTCGGAAAGTTGTGCAATTGGACACCTATTGTCAGCAATCCTGGCGCAACAAGTTCCGAGATTAATCTTTCTGGTGCAGGCCTCTCAGGCTCTCTTGATCAGCTTGACTTCACTTTGTTTCCGAGTCTCATGAGTTTTAATCTCAATAGCAACAACTTGAGTGGATCGATACCATCGAATATTGGCAATGCCTCCATGCTCACTTTCTTGGACCTGAGCAACAATTTCTTTGTGGGTAAAGAGATTGGGAAGTTAACATAACTTGAACATCTCAGATTTTATAACAACAATATCGTTGGTGTTATTCCCTATCAAATTAGCAATCTTTAGAAGGTATGGCACTTGGATCTTAGAAAATCATGATTGGTCTAAAATGCAGAATATGCCTATGTTGACATATCTGAGCTTTGGTTACAATGAACTAAGATTAGAATTCCTACCTCGATTTAGCACTAAACCATTTGAACGGTTCAATCCCAGAGACAGTATTCACCAACTTGGACAAGCTTGAGTACCTCAATCTCTCATATAATTCTTTTCAAGGTTCATTGTCACCAAATTTATCCAAGCTGTCCAAGTTAAAAGAACTTCAGCTTGGCACCAACATGTTTTCTGGCTTAATTCCTGATGAAATTGGTTCGATCACGAGTCTTGAAGTTTTTGTACTTTTCCACAATTCATTTCAAGGAAAGATTCCATCTTCTATAGGCAGACTCAGAAATCTTCAACACCTGGATCTCCACGAAAACCATTTCAACACAACCATTCCTTCTGAGCTTGGCGTCATGTGTACTACCCTCACCGTCTTGGGTTTGTCAGAGGATGCATTGGAAGGACCATTGCCTCTATCCTTGTCTTGTCTGACCAAGTTATCTGAATTGAGCTTGAGCGATTATATTCTTTCTGGTGAAATCTCATCGTATCTCATCATCAATTGGACTGAGTTGATATCTTTGCAGCTTCAAAACAATTCCCTTTTCAGAAAAAATTCCACCTGAAATTATGTTTACCTCGAAAATACGAGTAACAATTAAAGTTGATTTGTGATTTTAAAGATATGTGATCTAATCCAATACTAATTAATAAACAAGCAATGTAGAGTATGAATGAGAAGAATTGATAAGCTAAACCGGTGTTACTAGAGCAGTAGAGACCTCGAGCTCGATGACCTCGAGCTGAGTTAGGAGCAATAGAGCAAGAACAGTAAAGTAAGCGTAATAAAGCTAAAGAATGATTCTGAAGAGCAGTAAGCGTAATAAAGCTAAAGAATGATTCTGAAGAGCAGTAAACGAAAAAAGTAAGATAGTGTATTCTTTGCCAATGATCAGATGTCTTTACAAATGATTGGGGTCCCCTTTATATAGGAGGTGAAACCCTAAATAAGGTACATTTCTATTTTTGGAAAAGAATCTTATTGGTACAGCTGTATAACCACCTAGTACGGATTTGTACTAATTCGTACAAATCTATCCCGAAATTTGCACCATGATCCTTGGGGACGTGGCGAGAATCTTGTTCTTTCCGAAACAAACTCATAACGACACTATTTGGCATCGGCCGTGTCTTGCTTCGGTGCTCATCGAGCACCCGGGCCCTCGAGCCTCTTGTTCCACCTTCGAGCTTGACCTCGGCCTCTTCCAGACTTCTACCCTCGAGGCAACATCTCGAGCCTATGAAATCGGGCTTCCTGATTTCGATCGTATACAAATTAGTCAGTTGAAAAGCCTCAAGTTTCTTTACCTCTTTCATAACAATTTCACTGGTTCCATTCCCTATCTGATTGGAAACTTGCAAAACTTGTTGCAGCTAGATATCTCTGACGACCAGCTTTCAGGCACAATATCTCCATCCATTGAAAACCTGACCAATCTAATAACGTTGCATCTTTTCCAGAACAATCTCAATGGAATCATTTGGCAACTTGACATCTCTTCAAACCCTCGACATCAACAACAACCGGCTTAGTGGTGAGCTGCCGGACAACATTTCTGACCTCAGTAGTCTGATGCTTTTTTTTGTATATAACAATAATATCTCAGGCAGTGTCCGAAAGGACATTGGAAAGAACAGTCCTCAATTGTCCACTATCAGGTTTTTAAATAACAGCTTCACTGGTGAACTACCTCCTGGATTATGTAGCCATTTTGCTCTTGGGAAGTTGACAATAAATGAGAAAAAATTCAGTGGGAAATTACCAAATTGCGTGAAGTTGCACAGAGCTGAAAAGAATTAGGTTTGACAGCAACAAATTATGGGGTAATCTTACAAAAAAATTTGGAGTGCACCCGAATATTCTTATCCTTTCTCTTAGTGACAAGCACTTTTCAGGTGAACTTCCACCTGACTGGTGGAAATGTGAAAATCTGACAGTACTAAGAATGGATGGAAACAAAATTACCGGTGTCATCCCTTTGTCTATTTGCAATTTGACATCACTACAAAACTCTAGTTTTAGCAAGAAACAATTTGAGGGGAGCAATTCCATCTTTGGTTAATTGCAAACAGTTGCAAGTTCTTGATTTAGGAGATAATTATCTCACTGACACATTCCCGATGTGGTTGGGAACTCTTTCAAACCTGAAAGTTTTAAGTAAATTGCATGGGGCAATTAGAACTTCAAGGATTGAAAACTTTCCTGAGTTTCGAATCATAAATCTCTCTTACAATGCCTTCACGGAAAACTAAACAACGAGTCTGTTTCAGCAATTGAAAGCAATGAGGACAATTGATTAAACATTGAAGGAACCAAGATATCTTGGAGATAGGTATTACCAAGATTCTGTAACAATTGTAACCAAGGGACGAAAGCTTGAACTTGTTAGAATTTTGGCAGTTTACACTGCTATTGATCTTTCAAGTAACAGATTTGAAGGACATATTCCAAGTATTACGGGAAATCTCGTTGCACTTCGCGTGTTAAATTTATCTCATAATGGAATGCAAGGTCATATACCACCATCACTTGGAAATTTACCTGTGGTCGAATCATTGGACCTCTCATTTAACAAGCTTTCAGGAGAGATACCACAACAACTTCCTTCTCTTACGTCTCTTGCATTCTTAAATCTCTCCCACAATCATCTCATTGGATGCATTCCTCAAGGAAATCAATTTGATACCTTTGAGAAAAACTCATATGAAGGTAATAATGGTGTAGAAATTAGTAGCTTAATGCAATTGTACCTAAGGCTATTTATGTAGTACTGTTCTAGAAGGTGTATTAGTGAAATTAGAAGTTAGTTAGTTGTTAAAGTCGCTGGTTATATATATGTGTACAATACTCTTTCTGCTTCAGTTTTTGAGCAATAGAATGAGCTCAGTTTTTCCTCTCTTCTTCTTTTCTCTTCTTCTCTAAGAATGCGATGCCTATGAAGAGTTCAACAATGGTTGACCCAGGTCCTACTTTTGACATGGTACCAGAGCACGGATCCACACGATTCTGATTGTCGAGCTTCAGCATCCACTCATTTCTTCTAGATCTCTATTTTTTGTTTCAAGTTTTAGTTGCTCTTCTAAAATTGTATTCTGACTGAGAAATTCCCAAAATTCTTCGATTTTCTGCTGAAATGGCTATTGATACTCCTAATGCGAGTGTTGAATCATCACATGCAAACATTTAATAATCGATTGCAACGATCCGTTGTACGTACATCCTTCGGACACACCAGGTATTTCACTTGTGCCTGAATTGCTAATTGGAATAGAAAACTATTCGGAATGGAGTAGATCTATGACAATGTCGCTATTAGTGAAGAACAAGCTAGGTTTTATAGATGGAACATGTACTAGAGCTCAATATGAGAAAGATAACTTTAGGCCAAGACAATGGGAACGGTACAATGCAATAGTCCAGTCGTGGATCAGAAGTTCAGTAGCACCAGAACTTAGGAGAGGAATTGCTTACTCTTCAGATGCGCAAAAGGTGTGGAATCTATGAAGGATAGGTTGGACAAAGTAAATGCTACGAAAATTTATCACATGAACAAGGAAATAAGTTGTTTGACACAAGGAATCTCTAGTGTGTCAGTATATTTTTCTAGGCTAAATGACCTATGGGATGAATTTGAATCAATTATCCCATTTCCTGGTTGTGATTGTGAGAAGTCCAGACAATTTGTTGTGTTCTTACACCAGTAGAAATTTATGAAGTTCTTAATGGGATTGAACGAGACTTATGCACCACAAAGGAGTCAGATTCTGATGATGCACCCTACACCAACACTTGATCAAACATATTCCATGATTGTTCAAGAGGAAAGTCAGAGGATAAGTCATGGTTATACTGCACAGAATGGAATTTTAGGAGGTGCACCTCTGGGGATGGAGAATAGTGCACTGGTGACTACAAATGCTTCCAACATGAGACCTAGGAGGAATAATGTATTGTTATGTGATTACTGCAAGATGAAAGGACATACAAGAGATACTTGCTACAAACTCAATGGATATCCACCAGGTTTTAAGTTCAATAACAGTAAGAGGAGAGGAACACATGACAACAGCAGACCTATGGATCCTATGACTCATAATGTGAATGCAGATGATGAGATTCAAAATGCAAGAAATGCATATGCTATGCAGAATATCCCAGCTATTCCAACTGTACAGGGGTTTACTCCAGAATAATATTAGCTGATTCTCAAACTATTGAGCAAGGAACCTAAGCCTGCAGAAGTTGCCAACATGGCAGGTAAATCACTAACTGAACATAACTTTTGGATCATTGATTATGGTGCCTCAAATCATATGGTATCATCATTGAATCTCTTGTCAAGTATCATCCAAATACCTGAACCTAAATCATCTTCAGTCCATCTACTAAATGGTAATAGTACCAAAATTACTCATACTAGTTTCTGTAACTTGTTTAACTCGGAAACCATTCATAATGTTATCTATGTACCTGAATTCAAATATAACTTGTTGTCTATATCTAAATACACTAAAGACTTAAATAGTGGTGTCCACTTCTATCCTGATTTTTGCATCTTTCAGAACCTCTCCAGTGGCATGGTGAAGGGGATTGGTAGACTCAAAGGAGGTCTCTACATCTTTAATCCTTCAGCACCTGCTACTGCTTCTTCTTCTTCCTCCAAATGTATGACAGTTTCACATCAACCAAATTCAAGTTTTTTGTGGCATCAAAGACTGGGTCATGCCCCTATGACAGTCTTACAAACTATACGTGAGATAAATAAATACTTGTCTAAGTCATTTATTTGTAATTGTCTTGTTTGTCCTCTTGCTAGACAAGTTAGATTGGCATTCCCTATTAGCACTTCTAAGTCTGTTTCTTATTTTGAACTAGTTCATATGGATGTTTGGGGTCCCAATAGAGTATGTACTTACAATGGCTTCAAATACTTTCTAACTCTTGTTGATGACTACACTAGAATGACATGGACTTTTCTCTTAAAACTCAAGAGTGATGTATATGTTGTTTTAAAAGAATTCCTTCAACTTGTAGAAAATTAGTTTGATACAACTATCAAGTGTGTCAGATCAGACAATGGACATGAATTTTTTAACACTCTTTGTTCCAGTCTTTTCAAGTCCAAAGGGATAATTCATCAAAGCAGTTGTGTGCACACTCCACAACAAAATGGAGTTGTGGCGAGAAAATACAAACACCTTCTTGAAATAGGAAGAGACTTAAGATTTCAAGCCAACATACCTTTAAAATTCTGGGGTGATTGCATTTTAACATCAACATACATCATAAATAGGATCCCTAGTTCTATTCTACAAGGAAACTCTCCTTATGAGATGTTCCATGGTAAACCTCCTTCATTTGATCACATGAGAACTCTGGGATGTCTTTGTTATGCTACAAAGACTGATTTTCATGATAAATTCAATCCTAAGTCTACAACTGAAGTCTTCATGGGATATGCACCAACACAAAAGGGATATAAAGTGTATGATATTGCTGATAACAAATTTCTAGTTAGCAGGGATGTTGTCTTCAAGGAAGAAATACTTCCCTTCAAATATCCTAAAGACAGGTTCCTAGTGATTCCTGATCCTACTCCCAATCAACTTGCCTCAGATATATTTCCACCTTCCAACACAGCACCAGAACCTTCTGCCACTAATGAACCAGAAGCTCCTACTGCTGATTTTTCAAATGATTTCACAGATTCACCTACTCCGTCTTCTGATTCCCCTGCTGATTCTTCTGTTATTCCTACCCAATCCTCCTCCTCTTTGCCTACAGAATCACCATCTGACATTCATGATAACTCACACTCAAACAGTATCCCAATTTCCTACCCCACACAAATTAGGAAGTCAGGTAGAGTCTCCAAACCTCCTATCTAGCTGACTGATTATGTTCATTATTTCTTACCTTCTACATCTGCTTCCACTTCATCACTCTATCTTATACACCAGTTCATTTCCTATTCTCATCTTTCACCTAACTTTCAGTCCTTCCTAGCCTCTTTTTCTTCTGATCTTGAACCATCATCTTTCTCACAAGCCATCAAAGATGACAGATGGATCAAGGCTATGAAACTTGAGATTGAGGCATTAGAACAAAACAACACTTGGGAGGTTGTGACTCTGCCTCCTGGCAAAGTTCCTATAGGATGTTGATGGGTCTACAAAATTAAATACAATGCAGATGGTACAGTGGAGAGGTTCAAGGTAAGACTAGTGGCAAAGGGGTACACTCAACAGGAAGGGATTGACTTTCATGATACCTTCTCTCCTGTAGCTAAGATGACTACAGTCAGAACTTTCATTGCAGTTGCTGCACTTAAGCAATGGCCAATCTATCAAATGGATGTGCATAATGATTTTTTGAATACTGAATTACATGAAGAAGTCTACATGACTATGCCTCATGGATTTGGTATCCAGGGGGAGCACAGGGTATGTAGACTACTCAAATCCCTCTATGGCTTGAAACAAGCCTATAGGCAATGGAATTTGAAGCTAACAGAGGCCCTTCTCAAATTTGGTTTTCATCAAAGCAGACATGATTACTCCCTATTCACTAAAACAACTAATGAAAAGTTTGTTCTCATACTTGTCTATGTAGATGATTTACTCATTACATGTAATGATCAAGAGGAGATTGATGCATCAAAAGCATCTTTACATCAGAACTTCAAGCTGAAAGAACTTGGAGAATTGAGATATTTTCTAGGAATTGAAATTGCTACATCATCAGAAGGTATTTTTATGTCTCAAAGGAAATATGCCTTGGAGATGATTTCAGAAGCAGGACTCTCAGGGTCAAAGCCCAAGAAGACTCCAATGGAATAGAATTTGAAGCTTACAAGCATAGAATTTGATGAGATTGTGAAAGAGAACACTGATGACAGCATCCTGGAAGATAGAAGTCTTTTTCAAAGATTAGTTGGAAAACTTTTGTATTTGACAATCACAAGACCTGATATTGCATACGATGTGCAAAGCCTAAGCCAGTTTATGCATGCTCCAAAGAAGTCTCATTATGAAGTTGCACTACATGTAGTGAAGTACATTAAAGATCAACCTGGACTTGGACTTCTCATGTCCAGCAATAGTGCAGAAAGAGTTCAGGGGTTCTGTGACTCAGATTGGGGATCATGTCCTATGTCTAGGAAGTCAATCACAGGATTCTGTATCAAACTAGGGAACTCTCTCATTTCATGGAAAGCAAAGAAGCAGACCACTATCTCGAGGAGCTCAGCTGAAGCTGAGTACAGGAGCATGGCACATACAGTGGCAGAGTTGACATGGTTAAGTGGCCTACTAAAGGAACTGACAGTAGTCATTAAGGAGCCTATGGAGTTATTTTGCGACAACAAAGTTGCCTTACAGATTGCTACGAATCCTATCTACTATAAGAGAACTAAATACATAGAAATTGATTGTCACTTCATAAGGGAGAAGATTCAAGAAGGTTTGATCAAGACTGGGCATATAGGAAGTAATGAACAACCAGCTGACATCTTGACAAAGGCCTTGGGGCACCAACAACGGGAATGAAAAACATTTTCCATTCTCAACTTGAGGGGGAGTGTAGAAGTTAGTAGCTTAATGCAATTGTACCTAAGGCTATTTATGTAGTACCGTTCTAGAAGGTGTATTAGTGAAATTAGAAGTTAGTTAGTTGTTAAAGTCGGTGGTTATATATATGTGTACAGTACTCTTTCTGCTTCAGTTTTTGAGCAATAGAATGAGCTCAGTTTTTCCTCCCTTCCCTCTCTCTTCTTCTTCTCTCTGCTTCTCTGAGAATGCGATGCCTATGAAGAGCTCAACAATGGTTGACCTAGGGCCTACTTTTACATGGATTCCCACTTTCGAAAGGTTGTGGCAAAGATCGGGTGTCGGAGCGAAATTATACTTTATCTATGCTAGATGATCAAGGAGGAAATTATGAATTTCTCATTGAAATTTTTAAAGCTGTTGTTATGGGTTATAGAAGTGGAGTATGTATCGGATTATTCATCGTATATTTCATGGTTTCAACTGGAAATATGAAATGGCTTGTAAGAATAATTGAAGAGCTGGAACACAAAATTATTATGCGAACTTCAGGTATACAAGTTAAGCTTTACTCCGATTTTTTAGCTCATTTTAACTATTATAATATCTTAGTTTTCATACTTTTTGTTATAACAACTTATCAATCCTCTACTAATTTAAGCACACTCTTTCTTTCCAATCTTTTTAATCAGTCGAAGATTTTGAAAAGGATTAGCTTTAATTGATGCTTTAAGCTAGTAAAATCTTAACTATAACATGCGACGGAGGGGGAATCATGTAAACATAATTTGAAATCTATACCACAGTTAGTTGTCACAGTAGAAGGACTTATAATAAGTGTTTGATTCAGTCTTTTATTTTATCCAACTTTCAGATGTCAAGGATAAGAAGAGGTTGAAGTAATGGATTTGGCTATTCCTGCCTTCACTTCTATTTTTTATTTTGTAAAAAATACATGTATCTCATCTGCGTTTCCATTTGTGTTCTTCTCTTTGCCAGCTTGTGCAAAGCTTGTAATATTACTTGCTTTATTATCTTTTACATATTTTCAATTTTGAATGTCTCTCTACATAATCTTAAAGGGAAGACAATAGCTCCAAACTATTTAACATCAAAGAACTTTAAAGATCAGGGACTTGTATACCGAGGGAAAGAATTTTGAGATTCTTGTTGATTGAGAATAACAACATTTTCTAAACTTGAGAGTATATTTCACTAGTCAAATTTGAGAGAACTTTATCAGGCAATTATCAAAGGAATAGCAGTGCATCTCTCATGAAGTTAGATGGCGTGAATTTTTCTGATAATTTGCCTGAATCTCTTGGCTATCTAATTTCACTGCATCATTTGTCTCTTAGTGATTGCAATCTTTTGGGGCATTTGAGAAATGGAGCCTGTACATTTGGGATGGCTGTGAGTTGGCCTTCAAGAATTAGCATTTTAGTCATATCGGCAAAAAAGTTCTTTTTCTTTTGTCTTAAGCCCCGTGATAGCACGTTGCTTGAGATGGGAAATTACAGCACCTATTCGCTATTTGTTAAGAGGTTTCACCCTTATTTGATGCATTCAGTAAATCCACCACTATGATAGGGGACGATCACTTTACTTACAAGAGGAGTAGAATAAATCAGGATCGTTGCGCACACTACCAAAATGGATAATGAACTCCACAACTTTACCGAAAGGACAAATAGAGTAATTGCCATTCACAAAATGCGCTTTCGGCACAAGTTGGTGAAAAGCAGCAAAATTGAAATGACTTCCCTGAGAGCGTTTTGAGACACAGTTCGTGAATCAGCCAGCACCTACTGCCAGAAATCCATCACGGTTAACTATCTAAGTAAATCCTGCTTTCTGGCAAGGCATATATATTTGAATAAATTATTTGATGTTTCAAACAGAACGTGTCCACCGCGCTTCACCCACCCTCTCTTTTCTAGCACTACCAAAAAAGAAATACCAAAGAAAAGCAGGAAACTGTTTATTGACACTGCTCATCCAAAATGTTATACAATACCTTTAACTAGCTAAACTTCCAATTATTCCCGCAAGGAAGTTTCCATCACAAGTTCTTGAAAGCTGATTCATAAGTCGGTTTCTGTGGTGTCAACTTTGCCAACAGTGCTTTATTGTGGCAATGTTCAGTGTCAACGAAATAGAAGTTTCCATCGGCTTTGAATGTCACAAAGGGTCTGTTTGTCTGAGCTGGCTTGATATCTGCAAACTTAATGGTCTTGGGAATAAAAGTTGCCAACCAAGACATCATCTCCACTTCAAAGGTATCTGAACCTGGCTTCCACTTGAGTTTGTGAATGTAAGGGCTTACAAACCAGTGAAGGGCAGCAGTAGTAGTTGCACTTATAAATATAACAGAAGATGCAACAGCACCCTTCAGTATCACGTTCATGTCAGGAGATGTCATGAAAGTAATGACAGGACCTAAAGATACAGAGAGGCAACAGGTTGAAAGGGAAAGAAGCTTCACTTTCTTGATAGTGCTTGAGATGGGACCATAGTAGACAATACCAGAGTCCTTTTCATCATTCCCGTCTTCTACCCCTTTACGAGGACCAATACTGATCTTGCTGTCTCCTTGTGATGCAGAGGATTGAGCTAGCCATCTTTTATGGACAGCAGCTGGCTGTGTCACATAACTAGTTTCAGTTCTAGCACCATAGACCTGTGACAAGATTCCAGGTCTACCCAAACGACAAGCTGAAAAGGTCATGTGTGTCAGGAAGCAGCAGATTTAGTATAATCATCAGGAATTAGCCACTTAAAAGATGCAGTTACGCTAGTTAAGAAAGACTTAGTATAATCATCAGGAATTAATATGCATCAGGAAGCAGCAAATTTAGTATAATCATCAGGAATTAATCACATAAAAGATGCAGTTAGGCTAGTTAAGAAAGAATTAGCAACAGCAACAAAAAACGAAAGAGTTTTTGAAATTGAAGGTAAAGGTGGTACACTACACTGTTCAACATATTTTATAACCCTAAATGTTGTCAATCTCCAAAAAATGGTTCCTTGTATTCTAAAAGGATGCTTTACATATGAGCTCATTTGAAGCAGATTAACACCATACACTTCTCTTAGTATTTTATAGTAATGCGGAAAACAGACAGAAAACTTTCTCAGTCTAAAACGCAAATAACATAGATTACACTTCTCTCAGTCTAAAACGCAAATCTAAGCATGAATTCATCAACATGCATGGCTGTTCTGCACCATTCTTTCCATAAAATGTTTAGATGTTACTTCTAGTGTGGTTCATCAGATCTTGGTTAAAAATAGATAATTCCATGACACAGAAGGTTGAAAATAGCAAATACGGCGAAAATGCTGCCTGGCAATATTTATGTGATTTCGTCATTAAGGAAAAGTCAGAACTAAGTTCAAGCTGTCAAAACCCTGAAGCTTGAAATCTCAGGAAACAAGTTAAATAAATGAACAATAGAGATAGATCCAAAAAGAACCAATATTTACCACTTATGTCATCATTTACTATAAAAAGAAGCAAGAAAAAGAAAGACAAAACATTTCTACTATGAAACTGCACCAGCTGACTGCCACTTGATCTGACTTTGACCCCGCATGAATGTCTTTTTTTCTTTTTGGGGGGGTTGAGGGGGATAAGCATTATGCTTCTGTATGATAGAAAATTTACCGAGCAAGTGGCGATTCATGAAAGACTAAACAAGGTTGGTTTCGATACTGATATTTATAACCGCCCTACATATTAGTCATCTTATCGGTAGCAGAAAGAAACAACATCAGAGAATGCACACTGAAAAATATAGAATCCTGTTGGCAAGTGCAAGTGCAAGTTCTAAATCAACCCCTCATCTTATGAGAGGAGCTGCCTGGATGTCCAAGTCTCAGACTAAAGCTTCGGAGGCCTCTTCAAAGAAGCTTGGTATTTCTTTTGTTGTTAACTCTAGTTCTTGATGTATGGAGAAGCACAGGGGATTCGATAATAGAAATAACAAGGAGAATCTCTTGATTGACAACTAAGGCATGTATGAGGCGGTATATGTAAAGATGAAATTTCACTCTGTAAAGGTGCTCTCTCGTGCATATGGTCACTGGTAATACACCTCCCACCCCCAAAAATTCAAAAACTTCTAGTGCTCTACTTATCACTCGTGTGCTCCCAGTGCAATGGTAAGAGGAATCTTCCATGATAACAGGATTCTTGTGCAACTTCTGTGTATTAAGACAGAGTGGTTTATGAAGCAATTACACAACACAGAACAATATAGGAGGTTTCTCCATGAATTTGGAAAAGATATGTGCAGTTTTACTTTCTAAAGTAAAAGCAACAGACTTTTGATGGAATTAAAGTGAAGCAAAAAATGAAAGGAAAACTACCTGAAATATATGAACCTAGTACTTAAAACATAAAATTGCAGTTCACATTACTAATTTAAGCACACGGTATAGAACGATAACAATATCGATCCAACAACTCGAATTAAACATCATTAGATCTGATTTCTTTTTTTAATTTTGGATAACCAAGAAATCCACGAGTCCGGCGCTCTACACTTCTCCACTTAAACACCACCTTTTTTCTGAGGCGATCTTTTGTCTGAGGCCCAATAGTCTTGATTTAAACAAACCATTGAAAGATAACTTAAATCGCTAAATTAATTTATACGCTTTCAAGTTATCAACTGTACAAAAGAATTCAATTGCAACATTTAGTTTCACATTTAATTGCTTTAACTACTATACCAAAAGAGTAGAAGTGAATAGAAGAGAGAAGCCCAAATTAAGAAATGAGAGAGAAGAGCTCGCACACTAAAAAAAGAAAGAGCCGGAATCTGAAGAAAAAGAAAAAATAAGTAAATCAGAAAGTAGACGAGAAACAAAATTAGTAGAAAAAGAGGCACTACAAAATCGAGAAGAAGAAAAGAAATGGACAACAAAGAGAAAGTTGAAGTGTATATGAAGAACAGACCTAGTACTCGAAAAGCAAACAGACCCTTTTTCCCTTCCTTTTTCTCCTTTATGTTTTTATCTTTTAAAGTGGCATTGAAAGAAACACCGCTTCTCGTGGGGATTGCATCACTTCGCCTATGAAGGGAGAACCCTCACTTCACATAAATGTGTTGCTTTAGACGATGAAACAATGGCTTTTAATAACATAGAATTACTCCAACAGCTTGTTAATTTTTTAAGAGAAAATTTTAATCACATTTAAAAACATCGATTGATAAATGAACTAAGAAAAAGCTGCATATCACGTTTCCTAGAGTAACTTTGCAAACTCAGAATGAAAACAGTTACCTTAGAATCGCATGTTACATGCAGTAAAACTGGGGCCTATGCTACACCAGAGACTTTGAACTCACATGTTACACTGCCATTTACTCGTAAATTGTTCTTTTTTTTTTGGGGGGGGAGGGGGGGGGGGGNAGGTCTAGCTTACTCATGAATGCAAAGCCTATTAAGTCTTCCAACAGGGAACAGGCCTCCTAGGTCTAGCTTACTCATGAATGCAAAGCCTATTAAGTCTTCCAACAGGGAACAGAGTACTTTACTACTTTATGTTACCTGTAAAAGAACCATTTCAAGAGGGAGGCCCTGGGTCAGAGTTTTGCTCCAGAATAGCTTTGAACATCTCGACAAAGTGAACTATACACACTTATAACATGGAGATAATTAATCCACATGAAAACCTACTGAGTTACTATAACAGCCAGTAAAACAGAATCACAGAATTGACGATCAGTAGGACTTAATCAGCTTAGTGGGGCCTTCTTCAGGACAGAACCCAAAGGCATTGAGGCGCACACCTTAATACCTTAATGCTTGTATTGAAATGTCGACTACGTGATGTGAAGCCTTAATGTGAGGCCCCTATCCTGCAGCAGCGAGTTTCAGGTCTTAAGCAGGCTTTTAACAAGGTTGTCTATACCTAATATCTTATGTCAGTTTCTCCATTCTTTCTTAACCAACTACCAAATTCTAAATCCTTTAAGACTCCAGATGACATCAAAAGTAGGCCAAAGATCATCTTTTTTGTTTACCAGTCCACATTTCTAAAGAAAATAAAAGTCAATCCCAGAAAATTCTTTCTCTATTTATAACTCTTACTAGAACATCATCCATCTCTGACCTGACCAAAAGTCCCAGAAGAAGAACTATGGTACCTTTGGTGTGTTGCAGTTCTGAGTGGGCAATGCAAGACTTGCTTAGAGGCTCTAATAATACTTAACAGAGTATGAGAATATTTACTCTTGCTTAATGAACCTCTAAATAGTGGCTAAACAGTCATGAAACCTAATGATGAACTAGTCCATAGTGGCTAAACAGTCATGAAACCTAATGATGAACTAGTCCATGATACACTAGGCCCATTGCAAGTCAAACTGGAGAAAGGTGCTCCTGACCCAGCAGAACCAAAAGCTAATTGGTTAAGAATAGAAGAAAACCAAGATGAAGAAAAAAAAGAATAAAAGCCAGTCAGACAAAAAGAAGATGAAAAGCCACATCCTCTGGAATACGCTATTGGATGGATTGATCAAGACACATCCCACTAAGAAAGTTTTAGGTATTCTCTACAGAAGAACTCTACAAGTGAATCCCAGAACTTTGACACCTAGTTCATAATTAATGTTATAGACCATTTCTATGGATTTGTCCATTGGTGCTTGTCGAGGACTACTAGTACGAATCATATGGTCCAAAGCGTACAGTATCTTTAAAGTAGTGGTTACTACAGGCATGTGAAGAATTTCTATTCTGCTTAGTTCAAGGAAAGCACATGTCAATGTACATTGTAAGATTGACATCCATTTACACATAAAAGGAAACTCTATGTATTGGAAAAGGCGAAAACCGAATAACATGCTCATCATTCCTTATTATATCCTCTCATGGCTGCCTATATCCTTCCTCCTCGAGTACCTCATTAAACAATCTATCCAGGAAATCCAATGGAAGCTATGAGTATGATCTATGCTTCTCTTGAAAATCATATGTGCAAGAAAGTGCAAATTTCTGCTCATTCATGACGATACTCGTGGTTAGTTTCATTACAATAGCATTGATACAGTAAAGGCACAAAAGATAGTATTAGGGTTCGTCGTTCTTCTGACAGATTTGATAAATACTTCAAATTCCACCTCAATTAACTATTTTTTCTTCTTTCACAAAATAATTTCCCCTCAAAAAATTATATTTAGGATTACTGGCATCGAATGATAGTTAAAAGCTCTGGAAAAGCAACTAAATGATTTTACATTCATAGATCACAAAATTGAGTGAACAGAGAAATGCTACTTGAACTCATTTCATATCAAAGCGACCAACAAGGTCATGAGACAGAAAAATATAAAAAATCAGAAATGAAACAGAAGGACGAAAATAACCTGAGTGCAGGTGCCTGGACTTGAGATGGGGAGCTTGAGAACGAACCAAATGAAGAAGTGCTCCTCTCGCCATTGTCTTTACAGCTTTGGCTACTAGGGATCTCAGCCCCTTCTTACGAGGGTTTTGTTGCTAGGTCTTTTGGGGTTTTAACTTACTAAATATGAGACTAATTTAATGTAAATAAGAGAGATAAATAAATGGGCATTTGGTCTAGTGGTATGATTCTCGCTTAGGGTGCGAGAGGTCCCGAGTTCAATTCTCGGAATGCCCCTTTCCGATATATTCTTTTAACTTATTTCTGATTTCTGTAGATGTCGTGGTTCCCAAACTCTACTTCTCAAGTTTAGAAATTAAAAAAAAAAAAAAAAAAAAAAAAAAAAAAAAAAAACTCTAAATTTATATTTTTCCAGATCACAATTTCTGAAAATGAAAACTATATATTATTTGTCATATACTCCTTATTTAGTTATTTTATGGTAGATTTTCACAACTTTGTTTAGGTTTGTCGCTTCTTTTAGAGTTTCTAATTTTTCTCTTTCTTTTTGTGCTCTTTTTTTTATTATTTTTTTGCTTAATTAAATGTTAAAAAAAATTATAGATTCACTAAAAATATATTTCTCTTATTTTTCTCCTCAGGATCATCAGCTCGAGTGCTTGACAGCTTGCTCTCGATTTGGTGGATAAAACTTGTTACTTGAATTTCATCATGAACGTGGAGCCTAATTTTGATTACAAACGTGGAGGCAGTGTTGATAACCACCAGAGGGGAAGGCTTCTTGATATAAGAAAGATTTATGGATCAATACCGGAGGGGGAGGCTTCTTGATATACAAAAGACTTATCGATCACCACGGGAGAGGAAGACTTCTTGATGTATGTATTTTTTTTATCTTCCTCTAACAGTTTTTTGACCTTATAGAGACCCATATTTATAGTTATAGGAGAAAGAAGTTGATTTCCTTCATTTTTTGGTTCACTTGAGTCACCAAACCTATTATATTATTTGATAAGATTACATTTGATTGATTGAACCATGTCATTCAGACACTTGGTGACCTTTGATTGGTCTTTATATTCACTTGGCATGGCTCGCTCATAAGGCATGATTTTGTTGGCCCTTGTGACTTAGCACGCCACATCATTTGACACTAACATGAAGCTTGAGATAATGATGTGGACTTATAATTTGAAGCTCGACTAGACGGAGCCTAATGAAACTAAAATTTTCTAATCGAATATATTTAATAACTAATTCTATTATATTAGCTATAATGTATATTAATATGAATTAAATTTAGGAAATAACCTAAATTATTTTAAATTTAGCAAATTCAAATGTCTACCACAGAATATCTGTAACAATACGGTCGGTTATTTTGTGTATTATATCCATATTCTCCTATTTATTGCCTCTTCTATGTCCATTTTTTTTATTATGTGACTTTGTTTGGGTGGTTGGATTGATTTTGGGGAGGTTTTGGGGTGATTGGGACACTTAGTCCCAAGGTTGGAAGCTTAAGTTATAAGAGTTGATCGGAGTTTGACTTTTATGTAGGCGACACCGGAATAGTGTTTTGATGATTCCAATAGCTTTGTATTGTGATATTGGACTTAGACATTTATCCGAATTTTGGTTTGG
Organism: Nicotiana knightiana; assembly: GCA_005239525.1. Taxonomy (NCBI): domain Eukaryota; kingdom Viridiplantae; phylum Streptophyta; class Magnoliopsida; order Solanales; family Solanaceae; genus Nicotiana; species Nicotiana knightiana. The sequence continues at coordinate 26,189 of ML433594.1, forward strand.
AGGTCCGTAGGTTGATATGTTATTTTTTGGCGAAAGTTGGAAAGTTGAAGGTTTTGGAAGGTTGATAGGTTTGAACGGGAGTTGACTTTGGTGGTATCGGATTTAGATTTTGGTTCCGAGAGTCGAAATAGGTATTTTGTGTCATTTGGGACTTGTATGCAAAATTTGAGGTCTTTCCGGGTTAGTTTGATGTGATTCGGCATGAGTTTTGGAAGTTGAAGTTCTAGTTCATTAGACTTGAATTAAGGTGCGTCGTGTTTTGATATTTTTTGGCGTGATTTGAGGCCTCGAGTAGGTTCGTATTATATTTTGAGATTGGTTGGTCTGATTGGATCCGGGGGGGCCTTTAGTTCCTTCTTCGCGATCGCATAGAGTATTTTTATGGCAGGCGGGTTGTTCTTCACGTTTGCGAAGTTATGAACGTGCTCGCGATGCTTTGGGGCAGTAGCCTTTGCAATCGCGTGAGGGTCGACGCATTTCGCGTGGAAGGAAGGCCGGTGGGGGCGTCTGGCTGTAAGCTTTCGCTATCGTGATGCTTTGCTCGTGTTCGCGTAGGGACAAGAGTGTGTTGTGCTTCGCGTTTGCATCCTTGTCCTTGCGTTCACATAGGGTCTTTTGGAGGAGTTGGAAGTTGTTCTTCGCAACCGCGAGTATGGTTCGTGATGCATATGCCTGGGCAAAATATATTAGTACTCTATTTCGAGAGTTTTGATTATTTTATCATATTTTTAGTTAGAGCGCTCGAATTTGGGCGATCTTGGAGGGAATTTTCACGATTTGGACTGGGGTACGTATTTTTACACGGGTTTGTTCATTATTCATGATTCCGTCTATGCTTTTAGCGCTTAATTGATGAATCTAAGTGAAGCAATTGGGGATTTTAGTAAAAACTATCCTAATGTAAAAATTGAGGATTTGAATATCGATTTGAGGTCAGAATTGGATGAAATTGGTATGGTTGGACTCGTATTCAAAATGGGTGTTCAGAATTTTTCAGGCTATGGGGTGTGAGCCCGGGGTTGACTTTTTGAGTTTGATAAAAATTGAAACTTTATTGTTTGGGATTATTTTCTACGACATTATTTGATGAATTAAGTTATTTGTGACTAGATTCGATTTGTTCGGAGGCCGATTTGCGTGGGAAGGGCTTTTTGGATTATTGGTTCGCGCGCTTTAAGGTAAGTAACATATCTAAACTTGAATTTGGGGGCAATTATCCATACAAGCTATATAATTGAGATGTTTAGGGGTGACACACGTGATAGGTGACGGGCTCGTGTGAGTGCACCAAGGTATTCGTGATCCTGATGGATTTTAGTCTATCATGAGACTTGTTTTACCATGGTTTGACTTAAGACTATCGGGTTCAGATTTTGGTTTCGGGACTTGGAATAGGCCAGTTTCATCATTTGGAATTTACTTGCAAAATTTGGTGTCATTTGAAGTCGATTTGATGTGGTTCGGACGCGTGGTTGCAATTCTAGAAGTACTTGAAGTTCATTGTGATTTTCAAGCGTTTTTGGCGTCTGATTCGTGATTCTAGAGATCATTTTGGTGTTTTGATCAGGCGGGCAAGTTCGTGTCATGTTTTTAGACTTGTGTGGGTATTTAGTTTGGAGCCTCGGGGGCTCGGGTGAGTTTCGGATTGGGTTTGTAACATTTAGAGTGTTGGTGCTGGTTTTATCGCAATTGCGATGTTATTGTCGCAAATACGACTACCGCATTTGCAGGGATTTGTTCTGCATTTGAGAAAAAAGGGTGCTTGCTTTTGCGAGATACTAGTCGCTTTTGCGATGAGCTGCTGAGTGGGACTTCTTTACATTTGCGAAGTTTTGCATCGCAAATGCGACTTTAGTCAGCCTGACTGAGGTTGCTTTTGCGATCCTTCCTCCGCAATTGCGAGGGTCACATTTGCAAATCCCAGGATGCAAATGTGACATCTGGAGCCTGTTTATAGCTGAGTATTCCGAGACTTAGCTTCATTTTAATATGTTTTGAACCCTAGATTCAGTGGGAGGCAATTTGTGGATAAGTGATTTTCATACCAAACTATTAGGTAAGTAATCCTAATCAATTTTCAACTATATTTGATGAATATATATCATATTTAACATCAATTTCATGAGAATCTAAGGAAAAACTTGGAGATTTTTGTCAAAGTTTTGTAAAAATAAAAATTTGAGATTTGACAGTCGAATTGGACTCAGATTTAGAAACATAACACATATATGGACTCGTGGGGCCATGGGTAGTCAATACCTACCCGTGGACCTTGGTTTTGATCGAGCGAGCTCGGGGTTGACTTTTGTTGACGTTTTGGAAATTTTATAAAGATTATAGCTTTGTTAATTAAAATTATTTTCTCTTACATTGTTTGATATATTTAAGTCGTCTTTGGCTAGATTGAGGCGAGAGGAGGTGAATTTGTAAAGGAAATGCTAATTTGAGTATTGATTTGGCGAAAATGAGATAAGTATCTGTTTACCCTAAAAACGGATAATAATTAAATTTATATGTGGTTTTAAGTACACGTGATTTTACTTGGCACAAACTGATAAAATATGCAAATTGATATTGAAATTGAATGTAAAGAAAAATAAAAGCAAACCAAACAAGATGTGCAACTTTGGCCCTCGGGCTAAGTTACCCTTGAACCAAATGAAATAGCAAATGAGATATGAGCAGAGTAACAGAGTATTGAGAACTTGAAGAAGCGAATAGTATATTGCTTTGTATTGCGTGAATATGATGCATTTACAAATGATTAGGACCCCCTTTATATAATAGGGGAGTCCTACTTATGGTACAATCGTAAATATAGTAAGAAATCCTATGATTTGCTAATAAATCGGCCTCATCTCGATATGTGTCGAGATTTATGCCGTGATCCTTGCTCGATTACGTATATTTCGGCTTACCGTTATTTGACTAGGTAAAATTTCATCGGTCTTGCTCGATCTCCATTCTGCTTGGTCTCGATATTGGCTGATCTCGACCTTGATCGATCTCTGAATTACGGGCTCAACAATCTAACTCCGCACTGATGCTCGATATAACACGAGGTCGAACAGTAGTCTATCATGATCCAACCTCGATTAGTCATAAGAAGGGCAGGCCCGTTTTGACCGTATACAGATAGTCCCCTCATTTCTCGGAAAAAAGGTGATGAGAAATGACATGAATTCCGAACTCTATCTCGATAGATAATGACGTCAGTGACGAACTCGATCATGACGTAAGCAACAAAATATCCCGTCGGTCTAATTACCAAGGCATTAAATGGCTGTCAGGTGCTTGTCGGCCACTACCGGTTCTGAACCATCGCCTCCAACCTGTAAGAACCTCAACCCTTTCTCATTCAAACTTTTACAATCAACGATTATTCTATTCTTGCTTTCAAAGAATCCCTTTACTTCATAATTTTCATACCTAAATTTCTTGAACTCTAATCAACAACATATCATCCTTACTGCTCATAAATGGATAAAACTTCTAAAAATGTGCCGCAAAAGAAGGCTTCTTCTTCATCACGGCCCGCCGGTGATGAGGCTGCGACGGAGCCCCACTCTGAGGAATTAATTCTAATAGGGTGCCTAACCGTCACTGACTTTAAGATAGAGAATACCCCCTTGGTGCAGGGCCAATTCGAGCTGATGTCAAGGTATATATGCGCCATTACCAAGGACATTCTCAAAAAGGTCAAGGAGGAATGCAACTGGGTGAACAAAGATGTGGTCGTTCCATCTCCCGAGGGATCGATCACCACCTACGTGGAGGGGTATCTAAGTGTTTACACTTACCCCTTTATGTTTAGTCCCTTAGACCCTATCATCGTCGCCTTTTGCAAAAGATACAACATCACCCTAGGCCAAATCTACCCTTCGTTCTGGAGAATAGTTGTTCTCCTCCGTTTCTTCACGAGCAAGATCGAGGGATGTCCTTTCACCCTCGATCACCTCATGCGCCTTTACAGTCCCCGGCTCTATCGAGAAGGACTGATTAAGCTTGCCCGCCGGGCAAGTAGAGCCCCGTTCTCTAGTATAGATGAGTCTCGGGATCGAGGCTGGATGGGCAAATTTGTCCGAATAAGGATATCAGACTTGATCCTCGCTGAAGACATGTCGTTCCCTGAAAAGTGGAACATGCAACATAAGAACTTTTCCTCGAACGTTTGATTCGTTGTTTAATTTCCTATCATCTTTCCTTATTTTTGCTTTGGTGTTGCAGTCGTGGCCACGGACTCGGTTTCAGAATTGAAGCAATGGGTCGAAGATGTAGTGTCTTAGAGACCCTACTCCGAACGCACCTGGATAGAGCTATCAAAGGGTCGATGGGAGGCCCGTAACCATGGTAAATTTCTACCTCGGATTGTTTATTGTTCTGTCCTTTTCTCGAACTAACTTATCTCTTTTCCATTTGCAGGTCTCAGGAAGGATATTGCAATGAGACCCCCTTCCGGTGACGAAGATATCCTTCCCAGCCATCAGCTTCAAAACCGACCAAGGAGAAAAAGAGAAAATGGGCTTCGAGTCCCTTGAGCTCGGAAAAGAAAAAACCAACGAGGAAGCTTCATAAGCCCAAGGTGGATGCTGATGTTATGTCCTCGGACTCAATCCACCGATTAAGGGATGAGTCCGAAGAGGAAGAATAAGAATAAGAATAAGAATAAGATAAATCCAAGTTGGTGGCCTGTGTGCGGCTACTTCTTCAGTACAAAAGCCCGCCGAATCGGAGGCAGTTGATTAAGGAGCTTCGACTGATGTCCCTGAATCAGAAAGAGCAGAGCCACCCCGTCCCTATCTAAGATGGTGGAGAGAGAAACTAGGGGCGAGGCTTCCCAAGCAATGGAAGAGGTCTCTAAGGACGATCTCAGGATGGTTGATATTTCGGGATCCCCCCAGATTTAGGATATTATGACCCAAGAGGCCAATATGCTAGAAAGTCACTGGATCTATATCCATGGTTTCTTCGATGGGATCGAAGTTGTTGCCTCCGAGGATGTCACCGAACTCAGTGATTTACCGGTGCCGAAGAAAATACCGTCGTCTGGCACTATTGGATCTTCATCGAGCCCGAGACTGGTGGACCAATTCCCTGCTCCGAGTGCTAACCCAAGCCGCAAACGACACCTAGTGCATACTGTCCTGGAAGATGCTTGAGTCTTCTCCCTCCCTGTTGGAATTGCCAGCTATCTGAGAGGCTTGGTGACTGAGGAGGATCAAGCCGTGATAAATCCTGTGGGGGCCGCTTGCCTTTCAATGAGGCTTAACACGCTCTAAATCGGGTAATCTTCGAGAGTCTCTTCCTTATTTCTTTTATGGTTAGAATTGTAGATCGTTATAACATCTTCTTCATTACTTGTAGGCTTTGGTGTTGCACAACGAAGGCGTCCTCAAAATTTGATAGGAGAACAAGGCTGAGGTTCGAGGCCTTACCGAGAAAAGCGACACCTGTAGGCTCCTTAGTGAGAGGCTTCAGGCCGATTTGGTCACGGCTCGGGACGAGCACACCGATATGGCCGAGCATGTATTCCGAATACTTCACGATAGTGAAGATGAGTTGGAGATAATGACTAACAATCTGATTCTGCAGGTTTGGCAGAGGCTTGAGCAGATCGGATGACTCGACAAGTAGGTGGATGAGATACGGGCCGAGGCTGAAGCATTTAAGAAGAACATAGATATCCTGGCCTCGAAGAAGGAGACCGTGCAAGCACAATTGGATTCGACCGAGACTCAACTTCAAGCTGCAAAAGAGAAAACCTCGATGCAGGCCGAGAAGATCAAGGAGCTTTAGTCTCAATTGGATTTGGCTGCCAACGAGCTTGAAGCAAATAAATTTGAGGTGGCCGCAGCTGGTATTAAAGCTGATGAAAAGGTGGCCCAATTCAAGGTCAATGTCGAGGCCATCTAGACTAAGGCTAAAAACATGATAGATCATGCAAAATGGCAAGCTCGGAGGGAAGCCCTCGAGGAAGCTCAAGCCAGGATTTTGACACCATGGCTTTCCCCAAGGAAGACTCCAATAGCCTAAGTGAATTCGAAGACGGGGAAGACCTCGAGGACGAAGATGAGACCTCTTATGGAGACCAAGCCTCTTAGAACTTAGTATTTCTTTTTTGTTATTCTTTTTGCACTTTTTCTGAGGCCGTTTTGGGCCATTGTAAATTCTTTGGACTAGGCCGATTCGGCCCTTGTAAAGAAAATCATTCTATATATAAATATAAGGCTTTCTTTTCCCTTTCGGCTCCTAAGTTTTTTCCTTTGCCTTGTTACTTGTAATCACAAAGGTTAATTGCCTTAGCATGAGACAACAAGGTTGTATTCGAGGGTCCGAACAACCCTTGCCTTTATTAGAGTTTTTGGGGCTCGATATTATCGAAATTTTTCCCGAAGATGTTTTAAATTTGTGACTTTGTCGAGGGTAGCCTTTTAGAACCAGTTGTGTAAGAATTTTTTTAAAGGCCTATTTTTGTTAGGGATTTAGGACGTCTCCGATCCGTGTTAAATTGATCGTAGCCTTTTAGTTAGGGATCTGTCCATTGGGCTCATTTTCCCGTTTTGTTCGGGATTTCCCGATACAAAACCCTCCGAGTTGGGTGGCCGTGACCTTTAGAGATCAGGGAGTTTCCTATTAGGTCTTTTGTCCCCGAGGCCCAATAATTTGGACTGTTCGAGTTGAATGGCAGTGCCCGAGTGAGGGAGCAGTCGTTCGTGTTTTGGTTAAGTATTGCCCTTAGGCTCGTTATAGTATGAAGCTCTTTAAGAGAAGTATAGAGGAAAAACTTTTAAACATCAGATGTTTGCAAGGAGAGTACTTCTTTTTATTCTTGATCAAAATTGTCATACATGCGCACATGTTTAAGCCAGGGCTCGAACAATCTATGTGGGCATGATTCGTTTTGACTGTTTGGCCCTTACAGTAAATCCTATCTATCGAGACCCTCCTCTTATGAAGTAGTTTCCTCGATAGAGTTGATATTCGAAGATAATTCATAAACGAGGGTAGCCCCCCCCCCCCAGTATTCAAGGTTGATTTCATAGCAACCTCGGATATTGTTGAATTAATCTTTGATGCCGATTCTTAATCGGGCTTGATTCTAAGTTAGCACGATGCATTGTTGCCTCATTAAAAACCTAGCCGAAAAACCATTTGGGACAAAACCGGTCTAAGGGAAAAAGAGTTCAACACATACTTTCAGACCTCAAGACTTCATTCGGTTCGCTGAAGAATCCACCGTCGATTCTTGCTGACCACCTGCAAGTCTTATTCTAAAACAAAAATGAAAATAGAAAGAGGTCGTACCTTAGCAGTAATATCGTTTTAGGTGTGATATGTTCCAACTGCTCGTTAGTTGTTCCCCATTCATCGTTCCGAGCCATTAGGACTCTTTTCTGGTGACCTTTAGAATCTGGTACAGTCTTTCACAGTTTGGGCCCAATTTTCCTTTATTCGAATTTCGGGTGTTGAGGGTGACTTTCCTTAGCACCAAGTCCCCGGCACTAAAATATCAAAGATTGGATCTTCGATTGTAGTACCTCTCGATTCTTTATTTTTGGGCGCCCAATCGGGCGAGGGCGGCTTCGCGTTTTTCATCCAATAATTTTAGGCTCGTATTCATGGCCTCGTTATTTAACTCTTTTGTTGCATATCAGAACCTTATACTAGGTTCTCTGACCTCGACTAGTATTAGAGCTTCAGCGCAATAAACTAATGAAAGCAAGGTAGCTTCGGTACTAGGCTTCGATGTTGTGCGGTATGCCCAAAGAAACTAGGTAGAACTTCCTTCCACTTTCCTTTGGCGTCGGTTAGTCTCTTCTTAGGATTTTGGATGATGGTTTTGTTGGTCGATTTGGCTTATCCGTTCCGGCTGGGATGATAAGGTGTTGATAGGATTCTTTTGATCTTGTGATCCTCGAGAAATTTAGTTACCTTGTTGCCGACGAACTGCTTTCCATTATCGCATACGCTTTCGGAAGGCATCCCCAATCGATATATGATATGGTCCAAAATGAAGTCTATGACTTCCTTCTCCCCGACTTTCTCAAAATCATGTGCTTCAACCCATTTAGAGAAATAATCAGTTTGAGCTTTACCTGGGGCCCATGAAAAAGGGCCAACGATGTTCATTCCCCACTTTATGAACGGCCACGGAGATAAGACCGAATAGAGTAGTTCTCTGGGTTGATGAATCATTGGCGCATGTCTTTGACTCTTGTCGCATTTTCAAACAAACTCGTTTGCATCTTTCTCCATGTCGATACAGTAGTATCCGGATCTGGTCACTTTGTGGACCAATGATTCGACACCGGAATGATTTTCGCAAGTGCCCTCGTGGACTTCCCTCAGAATGTATTTAGTATCTCGTGGTCCCAGACATATTGCTAATGGACCATCGAACATCCTTCTGAACAAGGTTCTGTCTTCAGACAAGGTGAATCGTGATACCTTTGTGCCCAGGGCTCTCGATTCTTTTGGATCTGATGGGAGCTTCCCGTTCTTCAAATATTCCTTAGTTGTTTCTCCAATCCCAGGTCAAACTTGTGGTGTTTATTTCGGCTGGCCTTATTCTACCACCGATCTCATAAGTTGTACGACAACTCGAAATTGAGTTCGTTGTCTTCGACCGATGACCCCAAGTTTGCGAGGGCATCAACCTCACTATTCTGATCTCGAGGTGGATGTTGCAAAGTCCATTCCTTGAATCGGTGTTGAGTACCCGTAGCTTATCCAGGTATCTCTGCATTCGTTCTTCTCGAACTTCAAAGGTTTCGTTAACCTGGTTCACCACGAGGAGGGAGTCACATTTGGCCTTGATCACCTCCGCTCCTAAGACTCTGGCTAATTCGAGACCTGCAATCATGGTCTCATATTCGGCTTCATTGTTAGTCAATTTTACAGTTCTGATAGATTGTCCAACCACGTTACTTGTGGGTGGTTTTAGCACAATGTCGAGTCCGGACACCTTTGCGTTAGAAGAACCGTCCGTAAAGATGGTCAATATTCTCGAGGACGTACCCGAGTTTACTAATAATTCTCTTTCAACCTCGGGTACTAGGGCCGGCGTGAAGTTAGCCACGAATTCTACCAAGATTTGAGACTTGATGGCAGTTTGGGATCGATATTCAATATCGTACCCACTAATTTCTATGGCCCATTTGGCCAACCGACCCGAAAGCTCGGGCTTATGCAAAATATTTTGAAGTGAATAAGTTGTTACAACACATATGGGATGACATTGGAAGTATGGTTTTAGTTTCCTAGAGGCGCTTATCAAAGCGAGCGCCAATTTTTCTAGATGGGGATACCAAGTTTCGGCCTCACCTAAGGCACGACTAACATAATAGATAGGGAATTGCATACCTTGTTCTTCTCGGATCAAGACTCCACTTACCGATATCTATGATACTACGAGATACAAGTAAAGTTGTTTGTCTTTCCTCGTCATGTGAAGCAGCGACGGGTCGATAAGTACCATTTAAGATCCTTCAAGGCCTGTTGGCATTCCGGAGTCCATGTGAAGTTATTCTTCTTCTTCAGCAACGAGAAGAATCGATGACTCTTATCGGAGGACCTTGAGATGAATCCCCCCAGGGCGGCTATGCGCCCCGTTAACCTCTGCACAACCTTTACGTTGTCTACTACCATGATTTTCTCGATAGCTTTGATTTTGTCGGGGTTGATCTCGATTCCTCGATTAGATACCATGAAGTTGAAAAACTTTCCAGAGCCGACCCTGAATGCACATTTTTCTGGGTTGAGCTTCATTTTGTATTTCTTTAGTATATCGAAAGTTTCCTGCAAATGCTTCAAATGGTCCTCTGATTGCAGAGACTTAACTAGCATGTCATCAATATAAACCTCCATTGATTTCCCTATTTGTTCTTCGAACATCCGGCTCACTAGGCAGTGATAAGTTGCACCAGTATTTTTTAATTCTGAATGGCATTACATTATAGCAATAGGTGCCTTACTTAGTGGTAAACGATCTGATCTTCCAAGTTCATTTGTATTTGGTTGTACCCGGAATAGGCATCGACAAAACTGAGGATCCCGTGGCCGGCCGTGGCATCGATCAGGCGGTCGATATTAGGCAAAGGAAAAGAATCCTTGGGGTATGATTTATTTAGATCTTTGTAATATACACATATTCTAAGTTTGTTTCCCTTCTTAGGGAATACCACTACGTTTGCTAACCATTTGGGATACTTTACTTCCCGAATGGATCCTATTTTAAGAAGTTGGTTACCTCGTCTTTGATGAAAGCATGTTTGATCTCGGACTGGGGTATTCTTTTTTTCTTCACCGGATGGAACTTCGGATCCAGGCTTAGTTTATGAGTGGTGATTTCCAGTGGGATCCATGTCATATCGAGATGGGACCAAGCAAAGTAATCCATGTTAGTTTTAAGGAATTAAATAAGTTTCCCCCTGAGATCGGGAGCTAGCCCCATGCCCAGGTATACCTTTCATTCGGGTTGATGTTCGATCAGTACGATTTGTTCCAACTATTTGACTATTGACTTGGTGGCGTCAGAATCATCAGGGACTATGAAGGATCGAGGAACCCCATAATCATTGTCCTCGTCAGTCCCTTGCTTCTCCAATTGGGTTGAGGCTGGTGTCTGTGGTTTCTATTTGTCTCCTGTTTTCCCTTTGAATCTGACCCTTTTGTTGATAAGAGTAACGATAGTGGTATCACTTTGTTGACTGCAAACATTTCCTTAGCGGCGGTTTTCTCCCCGTAGACCGTTTTAACTCACTCTGGTGTCGGGAACTTCAAAACCTGGTGAAGGGTCGAGGGTACTGCCCCTTATGTTGTGGATCCATGGCCCCTCGAACAGGGCGTTATACCTCATATCGCTTTCAATCACATGGAACTTCGTCTCTTGGATGGTCCCGACAACATTCACTGGCAAAGTTATCTCGCCTTTGGTGGCTTCGCATACCATATTGAAGCCGTTAAGTACTCGGGCCGCGGGAACAACTTGATCATGTAGGCCGAACTGTTCCACGACCCTTGATCGGATGATGTTGTCCGAGTTACCTGGATCAATTAAAACAAATTTAACTTGAGTCTTATTCATAAGTACAGATATTACTAATGCGTCGTTATGAGGTTACATGATCCTTTTTGCATCGTCGTCATTGAAAGACAAGATTTCTTCTGGTATGTAATCCCGAGTTCGCTTCTCCCTTGTGATAGGCATCTTGGTGCGTTTAATACTGGTCCTTGAGGAATATTGACCCCTCCAACAATCATGTGGATCACGTGTTGTGGATCTCCTTGCTCGTTCTGTCTATTTGAATCTCTGTTGAAGTGATTCTTGGTCCGATTGCTTAAGAATTCCCAAAGGTTCACCTTGTTTAAGAACCGAGCTACTTCCTCTTTTAGTTGTCTGCAATATTCTGTTATATGGCCATGGGTGCCATGGTACTTGCACATTTGGCTGGGATTTCTCTAGGCTGGATCAGTCTGCAGAGGTCGAGACCATCTAGTATCTTTGATACGTCTAATGGCTGATACGATAGTGGATGCATCAACGTTAAAGTTGTATTTTGACAGTCATGGTGCTTCTGCTCGGCATTCCTGTCGAAACCATTCTTTCTCATGAGCCCTTGAGAGCTCTGACCTCGATCATTTCTCCTTTCATCTCTAATGGGGTTGCGTCCAGGTCCGTTGTTTCTTCGGTCTCTATTATATGGCTGATAACGATCCATGTTTGACTATGTTTCCTGGTCGATGTCCCTTTTGACTCTATTGACGGGCCTAATAGAATAAACGGACTCGGAAGGAGTCCATAGTTGGTCGTTTTCGACCCTAATCTTGGACTGATACCGATTATGCACATCAGCCCAAGTAACAGCTGGATATTCGATCAAGTTCTGCTTTAATTGATGTGAATCCACCGAGCTTCGTACGTTTAATCCTTGAGTGAAGGCCTGAACTGACCAATAACGACGACCGGTGGTAGATCCATACGTTCCATTTGGAACCGAGACACAAATTTTCTAAGTATCTCGTTATCTTTCTACTTTACTTTGAAGAGGTACGGCTTCCTAGTCTTGACCTTTATAGCTTCGGCGTGTGCTTTAATGAAGGAATCTTCAAGCATGGCAAAAGAATCAATGGAGTTGGGTGGCAAATTATAGTACCATATTATTGCTCCCTTTGACAGGGTCTCTCCGAATTTCTTCAATAATACGGACTCGATCTCATCGTCCTCATCATTCCCCTTAATCGCATATGTATAAGAAGTGACATGCTCGTTGGGGTCGGTCATTCCATTATACTTGGGAATTTTTGGCATGCAAAAATTCTTGGGAATTGGTTTAGGAGCCGCTCTTGGGGGGAAGGTCTTTTGCATGAACTTCTTTGAATCCAAACCCTTCAAAATCGGTGGTGCCTTCAGAATTTGATCAACCCTGGAATTGTAGGTTTCCACCTTCTTATCATTTTCTTCAATTTTCTTCTCCCCCGATTCAACTCGCTTTGTCAGCTCCTCAAGCATCTTGATGATTGTGGGTTCGTTCCCTGATCCATTTACATGTGATCTCCTTGACACTGATTCATCCCTATGAACAAATTCCTGCGATGGCTCGGGCTCGACCCTGCTTAGTGTATGGTTCTGGTTTTGGAGTTGTGCTATTACAGCTTGTTGAGCCTGCAACATTTCGAATATCACTCGAAGGCCTATCCCGCCTTCTTCGCCGCCCATCGAACGTCTCTGCAGATGCTACTCTCGGGGTCGACGACCAAATTTACATTAATGGCAACATGGGAACAGACGTCAATTGGGTCTATGGTCGGGGCTCTATCAAGGTCAACGGGAGGTACTACGTTCCCTAGGGTGGCTATGTTGTCATTTTTGCCATGGAAACCAAGGCCATTGTCTATGTGTGTGGGTGATGCTTGAGAGTTTGACATGTGGATCCTGGAATCAAAGATACTCACAACAACAAGTATAAAATAAAGTGTGTTACAAAAGTTAGTACCAGACAATTACTATTATCATTAGCCCCACTATGGGCGCCAAACTGTTTACACTAACAACGGATAACAATTGAATTTATATATGGTTTTAAGGACATATGGTTTTACTTGGCACAAACTGAGAAAACATTCACATTGATATTAAATTGACTGTAAGGAAAAATAAAAGCAAACCAAACGAGATGTGCAACTTTGGCCCTCGAGCTAAGTTACCCTCAAACCAAATGAAATAGCAAATGAGATATGAGCAGAGTAACAGAGTATTGAGAACTTAAAGAAAAGATAAGTATATTGCTTTTTATTGCGTAAATATGATGCCTTTTCAAATGATTAGACCCCCTTTATATAGTAGAGGAGTCTTACTTATGGTGCAATCCTAAATACAATAGAAATCCCATGATTGGCTAATTAATCGGCCTCATCTTGATACATGCTGAGATTTCCGCCGTGATCCTTGCTAGATTACTGATATTTCAGCTTACCGTTATTTGACTAGGTAAACTTTCAACGGTCTTGCTCGATCTCCGTTCTGCTTGGTCTTGATCTTGGATGATCTCAACCTTGATCGGTCTTTGAATTATGGGCTTAACAATCTAACTCCGTACTGAGATTCGATATAACACGAAACTGAATTGTGGTCTATCATGATCCAACCTCGATTAGTCATTAGAAAGGCAGGCCCGTTCTGACCGTATAAAATATCTTGTCTAACTTTGTATGGGGGAAACTACCCCTTAGGATTCAGGTTGATTGTGCTATTTGTGTTATGTGAAAGGCGTGTATGCAAGGTGACGGGTGGGTACACGGGCTATATGTGGTATATGACTGGTGTAGGTTATCTAGGCTCTTCCATGCCTTTAATTGATTTTCCATAACGTGTCATATCTCCTATTGTTAATCTACTCTTATAAATATAAAATGGACTCCAAGGTATAGACCTAGTAACTCCGAGGAAGTGGAGCTTTCCAATCAAGCTGATGTTTGACTTTGTCTACTGGGAAGGTCTACCTAGCTGTCTATCAGGACCTCCGGACATGAAATGCAGTGTCCCCAGCAAAATTGACGTCAGTACGAAATAATGTTCCGAGAATGTAAGGCAACAATATAACTGAAAGCTGAAACTGAACTGATAATATAATAACTGAAAGTACAAGGGAGTCAAATATAATTGAAGATATGTTTACTTGCTGATACTGACTCATCTCTCTCAATATAGTAAATAAAGTAGTTGTCCGTCCCTATAAGGCTCGGTATGTGTAACTGCTTTGCCGTAGTAGGCTCGCTCATAGGCGCTCGGTCATACTAGGCTCTGTATCTCGGCCATTCTGGGCTCGCTCATAGGTGCTCAGCCACAGTAGGCTCGGTATATAACTTACCATCTAATCATAGGTTGCCCAATAGAGGCCTGCCCACCGATTATAGCTCGGTGGTGGTGAAAATACTGTAAAACTTTATATATATAAAGAAGACAATATTTAACTGAATATAAAGTCCCGATAAGGGAGAATACTGTAGTTTATGAGACTACGATAATGTACATAGATTCAGGGATAATAACTTCTCTTTATGCCTCGTTATCAAATGCATGTAGTTACCGGATCATGCCAAAATGAAGGAAAAGTTTAGCCTTAACATACCTTAACTGCGTTGTGTCCTTAATACCTTCAAGCAATTCTTCAAACAAATCAACTCAATCTACCACATCATAAGAAGATTCAAAGATGAGTAAAGGCTAAGTCCTCAACTTAAACTAGTAGCTCATTTACGTAAATTTGGGCAGTGTCTCCCCTATAAGAAGGCCCTCCTCCAATACTATATACCAACAACAACAAGAACACTACAATAATAACATGTATGAATTATTTTAAAACCTTATCTCCATCACAATATACCACAAAATAGCCCACACACTCTAATCACTTCATACATAAAACGACAACCAAAGTAGTATCAAACAACCTAAAAACTGTAACTGTCACACCTCTTTTTCTCACACAACCCTATTACGTGAATGAGTTGGAAGAGTTTTTCTAATTGAAGTGACATTTTGAAAAGAGGTTATTTATTATTTAAAGTCACCACTTGGAATTGAGTTTTGGTATTCCAAGTCACATTTTATTGAATCCCTTATCAAAAGGAAGGTTTGACTCGTAATTTATGGTCTACAAAAACAGAAGATTGAGTGAGGAATTCTGTTGACCGAGGGGAAGGTGTAAGGCACCCCTCGAGTCCCGTGGTTCTAGCAGGGTCGCTTTATTGACAAATGTAAAGCTTAAATCAATTTTTAGTTATTCTTGTATTTTATTGATTATGGCTTATTTATTATCGCTTAATTAATTATTATATTTTATTAATTGTGTTCCCCAAGATGCAAAATGCACACAAGGTACTTCTTTGAAATTAAATGTTGAACCAAGGTATGTAATATACACATGGTTATAACATAATTATTTTAAATTTAAAGGCATCGAGACGCGGAATGTGCACATGATCCTTATATTATTTAAGGATATCAATTCAAGGTTCGGGTATGAACACATGGGCTAATATTTAAAGTACATCTAAATTTTTTCTAGTGTTTTATAGTATTTCATTTATTTTGTCTCTTTCAAATTTGAGACATTTATTTGTATACTTTTATTATTACTACTCTTTATGTACGTGCCTCACACGTAATATACCAAACTGCATAATAGTGTTGACATAAGAATATGGATACTTGTTACTTGAAAAGTGTTATTCATTATGGAAATATCCAAAATCGTACACCATTCTTTAGCTATTAATACCATGATTAAATACTGTATTATCACTATTATTTTTTAGTTAATTATGGACGAATTACGCAAGGAAGACTACCGTGAACATATGAGATTGAACCATATTAACTTGCTTCTTGTTGTTGGTTATTTAAGAACTGCAAGATGAAGGATGAACTTATGATCTTTAGTAGAGTCTATCGGCACATGTTATCATTCAGATTGTTATAATTTATTTAATTTATCACCATTAATTCTTTTTTACTTCTGTTTTTCCTTTTTCTCACATGTGATATAAAGATTTCACTCTTAGCAGATTGGTCTTAATACATTATTTTTTAAATGAAACTATTGATCCTTCTCATACATTTATTTTCCTTCACACATCTAAGGTTAATTTAGACAATCACAATACAGTAATGAGCTCCAGATGGTAACCTAAAATTGATCTCATCAAAAGGAGGTGAAAGTAGAAATGATACGGGAACAAATCGCAAGAAATTCAAAACAGCTATGAACATATAAAATGGGCGAATGCAGTTATATACTTAGTTACTTATTAAAATGCAATATAATGAGAAACTTGAAAAATTAATGACAAACATAATACTAGTCCACCAATAAAATTATAAATAACCGAAAGAGAAAGAACAACAGATAATTAGGAATAATGACCTTTTAAATCCTCTTGAACCTGGTTGCCGACTCAAATTCACTCTCTGGCTTCTCTATTTTTTTTTCCTTTTTTTTTTGAAGTTTTTACAATAAAATCACAACCGCAATCTACTGATTTCCAAAGCTAGTAATGTTAACTTTTCTAGAACCTCAAACTCGAAACCGTGAATAAAATCTCAAACTCCGTCTTCAAACTAAAATAACATAAACTCCACAGTATTCCATATGAACCTTGACTATATAAGAACAATGCTTTTGTTTTTCCTTAGTTGATAAAATTTTTGTAATCAGATTTTTCTCACCTCACTTTCTCTTTCTCGTTGTTACCTCCCTCCCTCCTTTGTTCCAAGATGTCCATTATATATCAAAATGTCTGTGGGTTGTAAGTGATGCGGGGAAGTAGTGCTGAGTGTGGGAAGTGGGGAAAGGGGCGTGAGGGAGTGGGGAGTTAGAGATCAAATAGGAGTTAACCTTTTGGTTTGTTTATTTTGTTACCCTTTTTTATGTGTTATTCTCGTTAGTTACCTTTTTTAAAAAAAATAACTTTTACTGTTTTTTTTAAATGATAAAAGAGAAAGTAAAATCCATAGCTAAAAATATTAGTCACCTATTTTTATACTTAAATATTATATACATAAGAAGACTAAATATTTACACTACGGTTCAAATTATACTAAGAGAAATACTATAACTTACATTTAAATTAGAAGAAACCATATATATATATATTGTAAATTTTATTTTAGTTAAAAATAGGAACAAAACTTATACTCTATGAATGTGAATAATTTTTGTAGTTTTTAAATTTTCTTTTTAAATAAAACATATTAAGAGTAAAAGTTAAAAAAAAAATAATTACACTAAAATAGAATAGAATTTAGGTGTGGTAAAAAATTAGTTGTTCACAACGATGAATGACCAGTCCATCATTCTGTCATTATGTGGTGTTTCTACATGCCTTTTCTCCTCCAAATCTTCATAAAATATCATCACAAGAAGCCAACACGAGTGGACTACAAAACAGTCCACTAAAAGTGAAATAAATCGAACTCACGACTTCCAATCACCGTCCCGTGAGTTCTAACTATTAGAAATAAATTTATCAACCTTTCTTGACATTTAAAAGCTTAATTACAGAAAGTAGGAATTTTTTTAACTATGAAGTAGTTCCAAAACTCAAACTACAAAGAAAAGAGAGGCAATATAGCGATACTTACGTCGTAGGGATAGTTCTAATGTTATCGCTTCTTGATTTCGTACCCGGGATGTTAATCTTCTGTGGAACCCTTGTAGAGAGCTTAAGGGTAATTTTTTGGGGGTTCTCTGGTCGTGTTCTATGAAAAAAGAAGAGAAAGACTATTTAAAACCCTATATATATATATATATATATATATATATATATATATATATATATATATATATATCAACTTTTGAAAAGTCAAAGAGGTTCTAGCTTGGCATCCTAGCATTGGCCCTTCTTCCGACACTGATATTTTTTTATCCGGATGTCGTATGAAATATCGGATAAGAGCGTTAGAAACTACATTATAAGACCTTATGTCTCAAAAATACCTCATATAGCACACAAAATGTATTGCTCAAAAAGCTTCAGTGATACACCTACTTGTCACATATGCAGTCTGCGTAGTCTCGCAAAACTGCATATCTCTCTCTACCCCGATGTCGTATCGACGAACGTTTTAATGTGTTAGAAAGTAGACTTGTAGATTGGAAATTTGATATGTGTATGATTCCTTAATTCCAAGTATATTGGTAGAAAAACTCAGATACATTTGACCTAATTTTCAGAAAATTTATGAATGTAACTAGTGATGACCTTTTTCAACCTTTGTTCCACAACTCGCTTGACTTCAAAACATAACACACGATGTCACGACCCGATTTACCTCTGAAAGGCATCGTGACGGCACCTAGTCGTTACGACTAGGTAATCCTAATTGCGGAAAAGATGTTAAATAGAAGTAATGAAATAAATACGGAATAAAGTAAATCTACTAATGAAATATCGCCACTTGGAACGTACAAAATACAACTTCCCAAAAACCCGGAATATCACTTTAGTCACAAGCTCTGTCTCAAAATAACTCTATACAACGTAAGGGAATTTACATGAAAAATCTATCTAAGTTTGGAGTGGAAGGTGACTCGAAGGACTCTACGAACGCGGCAGAGTTACCTTTCGTTCTCCTCGAAGCAGTCGCTCGGACCCCTAGCCACAAACTGAGTACTAGTACCTGGATTGGCACACGAAAAACATGTGCAGGAAATAGCACGAGTACACCACAATTGGTACCCAGTAAGTGCCAAGCCTAACCCCAGTCAAGTAGTGACGAGGTCAGGTTAAGGCTCTACTGGATTTTCATAAGTAAAACAGTGTAAAATAGTACAGAGGAATATAAATTCTAAGGTAAGCAGTAGAACACATAAATTTGAGAAGTAAAACAGCGACAGGGAGCCCTTGGCTCAGTACAAATATCACACGGTGGAATCTTCCGGGATACGTCCCGTAGTTCCAAATGTAAAGATGCAGTACAGGGGGAAAGCTCCCGGAATACGTCTGTAGTCCCAATTTAAATATGCAGTACAGGGGGAAAGCTCTCGGAATATGTCCGTAGTACCAATTTAAATATGTAGTACAGGGGGAAGCTCTCAGAATACGTCTGTAGTCCCAATTTAAATATGCAGTACAGGGGGAACGCTCCCAGAATAATTCTGTAGTCCCAATTTAAATATCCAATGCGAATGAATGTCGGATACGGAGTATTTAAACAGCCCAGGAAAAGAATCACAGACAAGAACAAGATCAAGACTAACTAACACGGTGCACATTGTATCAAATACGGAATTTAGGTAAAACAGGTAGGCATGCTTCTTCCTAATCTAAACTACGCAAGTAGCACATTAAACAGTGAAAAAGGAGTAAAATGATTTATGGCATGGATAAGAAAAATGGAATTAAGAAACAATGGCCCGTGTACGTACTCGTCACCTCACGTACACGACACCCATATAACAAATAGTATCAAAAGAACCTAAAGGGAAGTCCCCAACACAGAGTAAAGCAAGCCACTTACCTCAATTGCGCTACTCAACTCAAAACCACGCTCTTGCCACGAGTACCCGACTCCGAATGGCCCGAATCTATTCAATTCAATTTCATAAAGTAAATATCACTTTAAGGAATCAATATAACTAATTAGTTCGAAGCTAATACGTGAAGTTTGGAAAATTTTCCAAAAATTCCTCCGGGACCACGTCTCAGAATCGGGTAAAAGTTACAAATTTCGGACACTCATTCACTCACGAGTCTAACCATACAAGAATTACTCTAATCGGATATCAAAATCTCAATCAAAACTCGCAAACTTGGCCTAAGAACTTTATCCAAAATTTTCCCAATTTCCACCATAAATTCAAAATTAAAGGGTAGATTCAAGTGTATAATCATGAAAATTAGTCTAAACCGAGTAGGAATCACTTACCCAAATTGCCCAGGTGAAAATCTCTTCAAAAATCGCACTTTCCCAAGCTCTAAATCATTTTAGAAGTTATGAAATTCAAACCCTCAGATTTTGTATAAACAACCCAGGTATTCCGCACCTGCGAAAAATCCATCGCAGGTGCGAAAACTCACTAGCAGGGCTGGGGCCGCACTTGCGGTCACTAGGCCGCATCTACGGCTCCGCACCTGCGGAACCCAGACCGCACCTGGGAACACTCGCTATCCTTGGCCAAGACCACACCTACGGAGCCCCTACCCGCACCTGCGTGTCCGCACCTGCGGCTTCGCTTCCGCAGGTGCGAAACACCACCACCAACAATGCTTCAACTGGTTTCCTAAGTCCCAATTCACCTAGTTGAGCATCCGAAACATCCCCGAGGCCCCCGATACCTCAAGTAAACTTACCAACAAGTCCTAATACCTTATCCAAACTTAGTCAAGCCTTCAAAACACATCACATGACATCAAAATCACCAATTTTGCATAGATTCAAGCTTAAGAACTTATGAAATTTCTAAAATCTACAATCGATGCCGAAACACATCAAAACTAGTCCGAATGACCTCAAATTTTACACACAGGTCATAAATGACACTATGGACCTACAGCCACTCTCGGAATTCCATTCCGAGCCCGATATCAAAATTTCACCTATCGGCCGAAATCGCCGAAATTCTAACTTTCACCAATTCAAGCCTAAATCTACTACAGACCTCGAGAACACATTCCAAACACACTCCCAACGCCGAAATCACCCAACGGAGCTAACGAAGTTGACGTAGTTCCATTTCGGATCCGTCTTCACACAGTTCCAACTACGATCCGATTTCTAAAGCTTAAACTTATATATAGGGACTATGTGTCCAAAAACTCTGCGAATTTCGTAACTAATCATTCCGACAAGTCCTATAAGCAGATATAAAAGTGGGGAAAGCAGTTATTAGGGTATCAGGGTGCTAACTCTTAGAACGGCCGACCGAGTCGTCACATTCTCCCCCTCTTAAGAAAATCGTTCATCCTCAAACGAGTATAGAGACATACTTGAAGCTGAGAAAACTGCGCGTATCCTGCTCGGTCTCCCAAGTCACCTCCTCGACCGGCTGACCCCTCCACTGAACCTTTACCAATGCAATATCCTTTGACCTGAGCTTTCTGACATGTCTATCCAATATAGCTAATGGCTCCTCAACATATGATAAATCCTTGCCCAACTGGACTGAACTGAAATCCAAAAGAAGAGTCGGGTCACCGTGATACTTCCGGAGCATGGAGACGTGGAATACCGGATGAACTCCTACTAGGTTGGGAGGCAAGTCTAGCTCATAAGCAACCTCCCCAACATGTCGCAACACCTTAAAAGGGCCAATAAATCTCGGACTCAACTTACCCTTCTTCGCGAACCTCATGAAGCCCTTCATAGGCGATACCCGAAGCAAAACTCGATCACCATCCATAAATGCCAAATCACGAACCTTCTGGTCTGCATAACTCTTCTGCCTGGTTTGAACTGTGCAAAGTCTCTCCTGAATCACCTTCACCTTGTCCAGGGCGTCCTGGACCAAATCTTTACCCAACAATCGGGCCTCGCCCGGCTCAAACCATCCCACTGGGGACCTGTACTGTCTACCATACAAAGCCTCATACGGCACCATCTAAATGCTGGGCTGGTAGTTGTTATCATAAGCAAACTCTGCAAGTGGCAAGTATCGGTCCCATGACCCTCCAAAATCCATCACACAGGCACGGAGCATATCCTCAAGAATCTGAATCGTGCGCTCGGACTTCCTGTCCGTCTGAGGGTGAAAGGTTGTACTCAACTCTACCCTGGTGCCTAGCTCCTGCTGAACGGCTCTCCAGAACCATGAAGTGAACTGTGTACCTCTGTCTGAAATGATAGATTCTGAAATACCGTGGAGGCGAACAATCTCCCTGATATAAATCTCTGCCAACCTCTCGGAGGAGTATGTAGTCAACACCGGAATGAATGGGCTGACTTGGTCAGCCTATCCATAATCACCCAAATAGCATCGGACTTTTTTAAAGTCCGAGGAAGTCCAACCACAAAGTCCATGGTGATCCGCTCCCACTTCCACTCTAGAAGCTCAATCTGCTGAAGTAACCCTCCTGGCCTCTGATGCTCACATTTGACTTGCTGACAGTTGAGACACTTGGCCACAAACTCCACTATATCCTTTTTCATCCTTCTCCACCAATAGTGCTGTCTCAGATCCTGGTACATCTCCGCGGTACCCGGATGAATGGAATACCGTGAGCTATGGGCCTCCTCAAGAATCCTCCCGAAGCCCATCCACATTAGGCACACAGATCCGACCCTGCATCCTCATCACACCGTCATCTCCTATAGTCACATACCTGGCGTCACCTCACCGAACCCTGTCCTGAAGAACCAGAAGGTGGGGATCATCATACTAGCGCTCTCAAATGCACTCATAAAGAGAAGACTGAGCCACCACACAAGCTAAAACTCGGCAAGGCTCTGAAAGATTCAATCTCATGAACTGACTGGCTAAGGACTGAACATTTAAGGCTAAGGGCCTCTCAACTGCCGGAAGATATGCCAAACTTCCCAAACTCTCCGCCCGACGACTCAAGGCGTTGGCCACCACATTGGCCTTCCCCGGGTGGTATAATACAGTGATATCATAGTCCTTTAGTAACTCCAACCATCTCTGATGGCGCAAATTGAGGTCCTTCTGCCTGAACAAGTGTTGCAAACTCCGGTGATCTGTAAAAATCTCACATGGAACACCATACAAATAATGACGCCAGATCTTCAGGGCGTGAACAATCGCTGCTAACTCGAGGTCATGGACCGGATAATTCTTCCCATGCACCTTCAACTGTCCGGATGCCTAGGAAATCACCCTATTGTCCTGCATTAATACCGCTCCAAGTCCAATCCTTGAGGCATCACAATAGACAGTGTAGGGCCCCGAACTTGTAGGCAACACTAATACTAGGGCCAAAGTCAAAGTTGTCTTGAGCTTCTGAAAGCTCTCCTCACACTCCTCGGTCTACCTGAATGGAGAACCCTTCTGGGTCAGTCTGGTCATAGGTGCTGCAATAGATGGAAACCCCTCTACAAAGTGACGGTAGTACCCTGCCAAACCAAGGAAACTGCGGATCTCCGTAGCTGATGGCGGTCTAGGCCAACTCTGCACCGCCTCCACCTTCTTTGAATCTACTTTTATCACATACCAAGACACTATGTGGCCCAAGAATGCCACTGAATCAAGCCAGAACTCACATTTAGAGAATTTTGCATACAATATCTTCTCCCTCAAAGTCTGAAGCACAATCCTCAAGTGCTGCTCATGATCTTCCCGTGATCGAGAATACACCAGAATGCCGTTAATAAACACAATAATGAAGGAATCAAGATAAGGACGAAACACACTGTGCATCAAATGCATAAAAGATGCTGGGGCATTGGTTAGCCTAAATGACACAACAAGAAACTCATAGTGGCCATATCTGGTCCTGAAGGCAGTCTTCGGGATATCTGGCTCCCGAATCTTCAACTGATGATAGCCAGAACGCAAGTCAATCTTGGAGAATACACTGAAACCCTATAGCTGGTCAAATAAATCATCAATGCGAGGCAAAGGATACATGTTCTTCACGGTGACCTAGTTCAACTGCCGATAATCAATACACATACGCATAGAACCATCATTTTTCTTCACAAATAATATCGGAGCACCCCAAGGTGATACACTGGGTCTGATGAAACCCTTATCAAGCAACTCCTGTAACTTCTCCTTCAACTCCTTCAACTCAAGAGGAGTCATACGGTAAGGAGGGATAGAAATAGGTTGAGTGCCCGACAACAAATCAACGCCGAAATCAATATCTATGTCGGGCGGCATACCATGAAGATCAGCTGGGAATACATCAGGAAAGTCCCTCACTACTAGGACTGACTCAACTGGAGGGGTATCAACACTGGCATCTCTCACATAGGTCAAGTACGCATCACACCCCTTCTCAACCATCCGCTGAGCCTTAAGAAATGAAATGACTCTGCGAGGAGTATACTCTAAGGTACATCTCCACTCTAATCTCGGCAAGCCTGGCATAGCCAGCGTCACGGTCTTAGCGTGACAATCAAGAATAGCATAACGGGGCAACAACCATTCCATGCCCAAGATAACATCGAAATCTACCATGCTAAGTAATAACAAATCAGCCCTGGTCTTAAAACCACTAAGAGAAATCAAACACGGTTGATATACGCGGTTCACAACTAGAGAGTCTCCCACAAGAGTAGAAACATAAACAGGGGAACTCAAAGAATCCTGAGATATCCCCAGATGTGGGGCAAAATACGAGGACACATATAAATACGTAGATCCTGGATCAAATAATACTGATGCATCCCTATGGCAAACGGGGTCAATACCTGTGATGACTGAGTCTGAAGCAACGGCCTCGGAACGGGCTGGAAGGGCATAGTATCTGGCCTGGCCTCCATCTCTAGGGCGACCTCTACCTCCCCATCCCCCACCTCGAGCCGACTGAGGAGGTGGAGTGGCAGCTGGGGCTGGAAGAATAGCTGGAGGACCCGGTGGAGAATGTGGAGGCTGATAAGATTGTGAAGGTTCACCCCTCCTGGCCCTGGGGCAATCTCTAATCACGCGACGAGTGTCACCACACTCAAAACAAACCCTCGGAGGACGTTGCGACTGATACTGAATAGGAGTTGGCCTGCTGGGCTGGCCGTAAATAGCACCTTGAATTGGAGGCACACTGGATACTGGCGGTGTATAATAGAACTTCTAAGGTCTAGGATGAGCTGGAATACCGCTGGCTTCTGGAAGGGCTGAATGAATATGGCGACCCACAAAGCCCCTACTGTAATGTGTTGCTGGTGCATGAGCTCATGAAAAATGGCTAGTCTCTTGAGACCTCTTGGACTCCCTCTCCTCTCTGTCCCGGGCGAACATGCCCTCCACTCTCCTGGCAATACTCACTACCTGCTGGTAAGTGATATCCATCTCCGACTCTCTGGCCATACTAGTCTGGTGCATGCCGAGCTAACTCACTGAAACGGACTGCATGCTCCGACACAGTCATAGTACCCTGGCGCAACTGCTCGAACTCCGCGCGCTAAGTATCCCTGAGGCTTTAAGGGACATACTCTCGAAAAAACATCTCTGAAAACTGAGTCCAGGTGAGTGAGGTTGCCTCGTCCGGACTACTCAGCTCATAGGCCCGCCACCACTGATATGTCGCTCCCCTCAGCTGGAAAGCGATGAAAGAAACCCCACTGGTCTCCACAATGCCCATAGTGCGGAGAATACGATGACACTCCTCACGAAATCCCAAAGCGTCATCTGAAGTTAGTCCGCTGAAAGTAGGTGGGTGGTACTTCTTGTACCTCTCAAGTCTGAGTTGCTCTGCCTCAGAGGCAGCTACCCTGGTCCCATGTTGTACAAGAGCCACTGGGGGCATAGGAATATACTCCGGGGCCTGATCAACCTAGCCTCTCTGCTCAGGAGTGTGAGCTGCGAGAGTCTGTGCCCCTCATCCGTCCTGAGATGTAGCGGGAGCTATCGGAAGTAGTCCAGCCTGAGCTAGAGTGCTAAACATGCTCATGAACTGAGTTAAAGTCTCCTGTAAGGCTGGAGCAGCAATAGGGACCTCCTGTGCCAGCTCTCCAGCTGGAGCTGCTGTGGGCTCCTCTGTCGCTGCTCTCGCCGGTGCTCGGGTTGCACCGCATGGTCGTCCTCTACCCCGACCCTAGCCTCTGGCAGCTCTGGCAGGGGGCTCGGGTGCCTGGTCGTCGGACCTCCCGGTACGGGTCCTCACCATCTGTGGGAAAGAATAAAATAGATTTTTTATGTCAATAACTCGCACGACAAGGAAATCAAAGAAATATGAATGTTCTTAACAGTTACATAGCCTCCTGAAGATAGATACAGACGTCTCTACACCGATCCGTGAGACTCTAATAAACCGGCTTGTGACTCCTATGAACCTAGACGCTCTGATACCAACTTGTCACGACCCGATTTACCCTCTGAAAGGTATCGTGACGACACCTAGTCGCTACGACTAGGTAAGCCTAATTGCGAAAAAGATGTTAAATAGAAGCAATAAGATAAAGACGGAATAAAGTAAGGGATCTTTACCCAAATAGCTGGTCATATTCATTGTTTACTTTTTCTAGCCATAGACATAGATTATACATTTATTATACAAAATTATACACACATAATACATAAATTATGCATACACTATACCTTAACCGGCTATTTTTAGCTTAAGCTATTAGGTGGGCGGCTATTTAGGTTAATTCTTCATAAAGTAAATCTAATAATGAAACATCGCCACTTGGCGCGTACAAAATACAACTTCCCAAAAACCCGGAATATTACTTTAGTCACAAGCTCTGTCTCAAAATAGCTCTATACAACGTAAGAGAATTTACATGAAAAATCTAACTAAGTCTGGAGTGGAAGGTGACTCGAAGGACTCTGCGAACGTGGCAGAATTACCTTTCGGTCTCCTCAAAGCAGCCTCTCGGACCCCTAGCCACAAAACTGAGTACTGGTACCTGGATCTGCACAAGAAAAACATGTGCAGGAAAGGGCATGAGTATACCACAATTGGTACCCAGTAAGTGCCAAGCCTAACCCCAGTCAAGTAGTGACGAGGTCAGGTTAAGGCTCTACTGGATTTTCATAAGTAAAACAGTGTAAAATAGTACAGAGGAATATAAATTCTAAGGTAAGCAGTAGAACACATAAATTTGAGAAGTAAAACAGCGACAGGGAGCCCTTGGCTCAGTACGAATATCACACGGTGGAATCTTCCGGGATACGTCCCGTAGTTCCAAATGTAAAGATGCAGTACAGGGGGAAAGCTCCCGGAATACATCCGTAGTCCCAATTTAAATATGCAGTACAGGGGAAAAGCTCCCAGAATACGTCCGTAGTCCCAATTTAAATATGCAATACAGGGGGAAAGCTCCCAGAATACGTCCGTAGTCCCAATTTAAATATGTAGTACAGGGGGAAGCTCCCAGAATACGTCCGTAGTCCCAATTTAAATATGCAGTACAGGGGGAGAGCTCCCGGAATACGTCCGTAGTCCCAATTTAAATATTCAATGTGAATGAATGCCGGATACAAAGTATTTAAACAGCCCAGGAAAAGAATCATATACAAGAACAAGATCAAGACTAATTAACACGGTGCACATTGTATCAAATAGGGAATTTAGGTAAACAGGTGGGCATGCTTCTTCCTAATATAAACTACGTATGTAGCACATTAAACAGTGAAAAGGGAGTAAAATAATTTATGGCATGGATAAGAAAAATGGAATTAAGCAACAATGGCCCGTGTACGTACTCGTCATCTCACGTACACGGCACCCATATAACAAATAGTATCAAAACAACCTAAGGGGATGTCCCCAACACAGAGTTAGGCAAGCCACTTAACTGGACTGCGTTACTCAACTCAAAACCACGCCTTTGCCACGAGTACCCGACTCTGAATGACCCGAATCTATTCAATTCAATTGCATAAAGTAAATATCACTTTAAGGAATCAATGTAACTAATTAGTTCGAAGCTAATACGCGAAGTTTGGAAAATTTCCCAAAAAGTCCCCCGGGCCCACGTCTCGGAATCGGGTAAATGTTAGAAATTTTGGAAACCCATTCACTCACGAGTGTAACCATACAAGAATTACTCTAATCGGATATCAAAATCTCGATCAAGACTCGCAAGCTTGGCCTAAGAACTTTATCCAAATTTTTCCCAAATTTTCACCATAAATTCGAAATTAAAGGGTAGATTCAAGTGTATAATCATGAAAATTAGTCTAAACCGAGTAGGAATTACTTACCCAAATTGCCCAGGTGAAAATATCTTCAAAAATCGCACTTTCTCGAGCTCTAAATTGTTTTAGAAATTATGAAATTCAAACCCTCGAATTTTGTATAAACAACCCAGGTATTCCGCACCTGCGACTCTTGGATCGCACCTGCGGAAAATCCATTACAGGTGCGAAAACTCACTAACAGGTCTGGGGCCGCACCTGCGGTCACTAGGCCGCATCTGCGGAACCCAGACCGCAACTGCGAACACTAGTTGTCCTTGGCCAAGACCGCACCTGCGGAACCCCTACCCGCACCTGCGTGTCCTCACCTGCAGCTCCCCTTCCGTAGGTGCGAAACACCAGCACCAGCAATGCTTCAGCTGGTTTCCTAAGTCCCAATTCACCCTGTTGAGCATATGAAACATCCCTAAGGCCCTCGGGACCTCAACCAAACTTACCAACCAGTCCTAATACCTTATCCAAACTTATTCGAGCCTTTAAAACACATCACATAACATCAAAATCACCAATTTTGCATGGATTCAAGCCTAAGAACTTATGAAATTTTCAAAATCTACAACCGATGCCAAAACACATAAAAAATAGTCCGAATGACCTCAAATTTTTCACACAGGTCATAAATGACACTACGGACCTAAAGCCACTCTCGAAATTCTATTCTTAGCCCGATATCAAAATTTCACCTATCGGACGAAATCGTTGAAATTCTAACTTCCGCCAATTCAAGCCTAAATCTACTACAGACCTCTAGAACACATTCCGAACATGCTCCCAACACCAAAATCACCCAATGGAGCTAACAGAGTCGACAGAATTCCATTCCTAATCCGTCTTCACACAAATCCAACAACAGCCCGATTTCTAAAGCTTAAACTTATATATAGGGACTATGTGTCCAAAAACTCCCCGAATTTCGCAACTAATCATTTCGAAAAGTCCCATAAGAAGATATAAAAGTGGGGAAATCAGTTATAAGGGGATCGGGGCGCTAACTCTCAGAACGACCGACCGGATCGTCACACACGACTATCATACGACTAAAATAATTCATAACATAATTTCCTTATAATGTTAAGCACTCTAGTATCACCACGAAAGTACATGTTATAACATTCCCAACTTATCGACTTTCGATGAAACTTATTTTCTTCAACTCGTTTAGCTTATAAGCCTTCAAACCCTCTTGGTACTTCGTATTCATGATATTAAATATTTTTAACCTCTATGGTAACGTGATTAACTTACTTTATGTGCTTTAAAAGATGATCTCATTTCAGAGCTTATATTAATTGGCTTACGATGTACTCTCACGTACAAAAATCTGGGGTGTAACAGACATGTACTCCTACCCTTTGACTGTAGAAATTCTTGTAAATTGAGTTAATGGATGTTTTTGTTAATTTAAATTGCTTTTGGATCGAGTTACACACTGCAATGGGTGAAATAAGGGAGGATTATGATATTGATAAATGACAATACTGTGAGATTGGGTTGCACGCCAAAACAGGTGAAATAAGGGAGGATTGTGATATTGATAAACGATGATACGGTGGGATCAGGTAGCACGCTGCAACGGGTGAAATAAGGGAGGATTGTGATATTGATAAATGATGATACGATGGGATCATATTGCGCACTGCAATGGATTGTGTGCATTATATTTGATGTTGTTATTATGTGTTGTGCGAGTCATGCATCCTACGTGAACTGTTGTATTACTTTAAGGTGTCAATCTGCGCTTCCGTGGTTACTTGGTGAATTTATTTTCAAGATGAATTTACTGCGCAGAGTCATTATCTCATACCCTGCTGAGTTTTTGGTAACATAGCAGTTTTAAATAAAATAATATTTACATGCTTATCTTAGGTGACTCTTAAGTTAAACTCGTCATTTCATTCGGTACTTTACAATTCTTAATAGTTGTTATATTTTACTTTAATTGATTTCTTAACTTAAACTTCTCAATCTGTCTGATGTTTACTTTACTTAAAATTCATTATTATGTTTTAATTTTAATAACTTCTATATTAAATTCAGTAGCTTACCGATGCCTTATTTTATTTGAAAATGTTATTTTCTTCACCCAAATGATTTAAAATAAATTCATTTTCTCATTGATTTCTAACTTTATTCAAAACTGTATTTATACTTTATTGTATATAAATAGATCCCTCGAACATTTTCATTAGCATTTGACATGGATAATAGGTACATGATAGCACGTGAATTTTGCCGTGTGAAAGTGATTTGGAAAATGTGGGCATAAGTTACCATATGTGTGAGGTTTGGAAGTTGTGACTTATGATTTGAGATTACGATGAGTGGTACCTTGGGTAATTCTTATTGTAATTCGTGCATTAGGAATGATTTGATTGATTGAGTTGTCATCGGTTTTTCTTAATTGAATACATTCATATTTTATTTGTACCCCACCTATGTTGTTTCTTAATTACTTGGTTGTTTCTCGTTGCCATTCGTTCTCCCATTATTTTCATTGTTGATTGTAATTTGTGATTCTTCTACTATTGGCCTTACATTGATGTGTTTTCCTTTGTTAGCTTTATGTTATATCCTGCACAGGCTTACATGTGTGGTAGGTGTCTTGACTTGGCCTCATCACTACTCTACCGAGGTTAGGCTTGATACCTATTGGGTACCGTTGTGGTGTACTCATGCTACACTTTTGTACATTTTTGTGCAGATCCAGGTACTTCTGATCGAGTTGGTTTTGAGACTAATGTCTGCATGGCTGGAGACTTCAATGTATACTTTCTCGACATTTGCAGGTCCCAAAGTCACTTTATGCTATATTTTATTTCCATTGTTTCCTATTATTTCGGAAAAGTGATGTATTTATTATTTATAGTTACTATTAGAAAGGCTTATGATTTGTAATACCGATCTGGGGGTTATGTAACTGATGTCGGTTTAGCTCCGTTGTTTCATATATTATTTAATGTATTTCAGATAAGATTAGTTAAATTCCATTTTTTATCAGCATCTGTTAGGCTTACGTAGTCGTAAAGACTAGCTACAATCACGACATCCTACGGTGGGAATTGGGGTCGTGACAAGTTGGTATTTAAGCTCTAGGTTCATAGGTGCTACGATTCATAAGCAGGTTTAGTAGTGTCTTGTGAATCGGTACGTAGACGTCTGTACTCATCTTCGAGAGGCTACAGAAACTATTAGGAAGTTTTAGTTCTTTCATTATTTATCGTGCGACATTGATTTAG
Source organism: Nicotiana knightiana (assembly GCA_005239525.1). Taxonomy (NCBI): domain Eukaryota; kingdom Viridiplantae; phylum Streptophyta; class Magnoliopsida; order Solanales; family Solanaceae; genus Nicotiana; species Nicotiana knightiana. Next base: position 57,249 of record ML433594.1, read on the forward strand.
CTTAAAGCACGTACTTTATATTCCTTTGCATCCATTCGTGTATGATATTGTGCACTCCATATCAGCTATGCGCCAACTGTTCGTGATGCTGCGAATGGGCTACGAGGGAGCTAGGGATGCTCAATCATTGTCACAATTTCTCGTCTTAACTGAGGATGCAGATATTGAGAGATCATTCAGTTGTTCACATAGGGGGTGCAGCGAGTTTTGGCATCTAGTTGATAAGTAGGAACTTGGGAAGGTTTAATTGGTTGACTAGTCATCGCGATCATGGTAGGGTCACGAGGTGGATGTTGATTTGAGAATAGTTGGTGGTATTAGAGACTATGTGGTTCGTATGGTATTTCCACTCAGTGAAAGGTACATATTATCATTCAAAGAACTAGAGGAAGCGAGTTTGACTGTTATGAGGATGGAATGCGCTTAGTAGATGATTTGAGGTATCTTATGATTGGTGTTGTACGAGCTATGAAGGTTAGTATTCTGGATCATCAGATGTTGTGCCCTATGGTTTCGCGCCAAGTGGGGGACTCCATTATCGACGATCACATTGCAGGGTCATGTGTTATATCAGTTTTGTCCTGAGATGTATGTATATGGTATTGAAAGGTTCCCCGAAATTATATATGATTAAGATCTGATATTTGCATGGGATAGTGCTAGGACTTGCGGTACTTCTGTGTCATTAATAATTCTACATTTTAGTATCAGAGAGGTCAAAGAAGCAATTTCAGACTCACAGAAGGTCTCTTCAGCGTGGGCATCTCAACTGCGGCATTTTGGGGCGTTTCAGATGAAATACGGTGGTTTGTGAGCTTTTGGGCTACATGGTTAGTGCTTGGATTTTCTGTATTGATCTTGGTTTTTGGATTGTTGTGTATCGACATGAAGGAGTGTTACCCCAAAGAAAAGTCGAGGAATATCCGAAAAAATGGGTCAGCTCGGTGGTGTTGGGTCAGCATAGCAATGGAAGTAATTAGTCCTTTTTGGGTGGTAATTCTCTACTAGTGTTTGTGGCAGTACTCTTGGGTTGAACGGTTGCTTGACTAGGTTGAGTTGCGAAGATTCGGTCCTGATGGCTTAGTTGTGTGTGGGCGGGTCTCGGAGAGTTCTCGATGATGTCAGCCACGGCTTGAGTCGGTTGTCTGCTACGGGCATAAGGAATATGTTGCACATTACATTTTTCTCCTGGATGGGTATCGGAAGTTAATAGAAAGCTGACATTATTGGATAGAGCATGTGAATAACGTGTATTTTAGGAATTGATGTGTACTCATACCTTTGATTGTAGAAATTCTAGTAAATTGAGTTATTGGATTGTTGTTGTTAATTTAAATTGCTTGTGGATCGGGTTGCACACTACAACAGGTGAAATAAGGAATGATAATGATATTGATAAATAAAAATACGCGGGTTCAGGTTGCACACCGCAACAGGTGAAATAAGGGAGGATTGTGATATTGATAAATGATGATACGGTGGGATCGCGTTGCACGTCGCAACGGGGTGAAATAAGGGAGTATTGTGATATTGATAAATGATGATCGGTAGGATCGAGTTGCGCGCTACAACGTATTGTATGTGTTATATTTGATGTTATTGTTATGTTTTGTATGAGTCATGCAACCTACATGAGATGTTGTATTACTTCAAGGTGTCAATCTGTGTTTCCGTGGTTACTTGGTGAATTGATTTTCAAGATGAATTTACTGCGCAAATTCATTATCTCATACCTTTCTGAGTTGTTGGTAACATAGCGGTTTTAAATAAAATAATTATTTGCATGCTTATCTTAGGTGACTCTTAAGTAAACTCGTCGTTTCATTTGGTACTTTACTATTCTTAATAGTTGTCGTATTTCACTTTAATTGATTTCTCAACTTAAACTTCTTAATCTGTCTAATGTTTTAATATAACAAATTCTATAAAATTCAGTAGCTTATTCGATACTTTATTTTTTTGAAAATATTATTTTCTTCACCCAAATGATTTCTAAAATAAACTCATTGTTTTTATTAACTTCCTACTTTATTCAAAAACTGTAATTATACTTTATTGTATATAAATAGATCCCTCGAACATTTTTATTAGCATTTGACATGGATACTATGTACATGGTAGCACGTGGATTTCGCCGTGCGAAAGTGATTTGGAAAATGTGGGCACAAGGTGCCATATGTGTGAGATTTGGAAGTTGTGACTTATGATTTGAGATTACGAGGAGTGGTTCCTTGGGTAATTCTTGTTGTAATTCGCGCATTAGGAATGATTTGATTGCTTGAGTTGTCATCGGATTCCCTTTCTTGAATTCATTCATATTTCATCTGTACCTCGACTATGTTGTTGCTTAATTACTTGGTTGTTTTTCGTTGCCATTCGTGCTCCCAATATTTTCACGGTTGATTGTACTTTGTGATTCTTCTGCTATTGGACTTACGTTGATGTACTTTCCTTTGTTAGCTTTATGTTACATCCTGCACAGGTTTACATGTCTGGTAGGTGTCTTGACATGGCCTCGTCACTACTCTGCTGAGGTTAGTCTTGATACTTACTGGGTGCCGTTGTGGTGTACTCATGCTACACTTCTGTATATTTTTGTGCAGATCCAAGTACTTCGGATCAAGTTGGTTTTGATATTGATGTTTGCGCGACTGGAGACTTCAGGGTATACCTGCTCGACGTTCGCAGGTCCTGAAGTCACCTTCTGTTGTATTTTATTTCCATAGTTTCCTATTATTCCGGAACAATGATGTATTCAGTATCTATAGTTACTCTTAAAAAGGTTTATGACTTGTACTACTGGTCTTGGGATTATGCAACTGATGTCGGTTAGCTACGTTGTTTAAGATATATTTAATGTATTGCAGATAAGATTAGTTTTATTCCATTATTTATCAGTATGTGTTAGGCTTACCTAGTCTTAAAGACTAGGTTCCATAACGACATCCTACAGTGGGAATCGGGGTCGTGACACACGTGCAGCCAGATCAGCCGAGCAGGCACCGGTACCACCGGTCAGGGCCCCGAGAGGTTGGGGTTGCGGTAGCGGCCGAGGTGGGATTCACACTACAGCTAGAGCAACATCTATGGAGCCACCAGTTGCTCTAGTCGAGGAGCAGGCTCCAGTTACCGTTGAGCCAGTGGGACCAGCTCAGACACCGATGATACTATTGTTATACCTGGTCTACAGGAGGCATTGGCTCAGATCTTGAGTGTGTGCACGGGCTTGGCTCAGGTGGGAACGATACCAGTTGCACCAGCTACCTCACAGGCTGAGGGAAGAGCCCATACTCCCGTCGCCCGCACACCGGAGCAGCTAGATCAGGGTGATCAGACACTAGGGTTGTTACCAGTTAAGAGTTATTGTTTCTCGGGACGAGGTTGGTCCGGCTATTACTGATGAGGAGCAGAAGAGGTTGGAGCAGTTTAAGAAGCTTGACCCTCCCGGATTCATTCGAGCAGAGTCAGAGGATGCTCAGGGTTTTGTGGATTGTTGTCATTAGATTCTTCACACAACGGGTATTGTGGACACTAATGGAGTTGCCTTTACTATTTTCTAGCTGACAAGGGCAGCCTACAGGTGGTGGCAGACTTTTGAGTTGGGCAGGCCAGCTGGTGCAACACCATTTACATGGAATGAGTTATCACTTCTCTTCTTAGAGAAGTTTGTCCCACATACTCGTAGAGAGGATCTTCATAGGGAACCTCACTTCGCTTTCCAAGACTTTTCTCTTCAGCTCTTTCTTCGTTAATTTTTTTCCTATTTGATCATTTTCCGCGCAAGTTCGTTTTCATATAAGACACACGTTATGAGCATATTTCATTTCAAAACCAATATGATCTTTCACAACTCACATAAAAAATAATATACAAAAATATTCAAAAACATGCATTTTTCATCATTTATCACATACCACCGAAACTCATGACAACACTAAATTTTTAATGTGACATGCTTTGGAGAACACCCACATATAGAATTTGGGGTCGGTATTATAAAGCTAACATTAACTTCCTATTCACATGTTGCGTTTTTGTTAATATGACATGCTTATTAGGATTTTCGTCAACTTCTAGTGAGGTTTTCAACCATTTTGATTTTCATTGACTTCTGATGAGATTTTCAACCATAATGATTCCAGTTTCTTTTAGTGATTTTGGAGCATCGTTTGGCTTGTTGGGTATTGGATTTGGTTTTTTTGAGGTAAGTAATACTTCTAAACTTGATGCTGAGGGTGTGAAACCTTGAATTAACTGTTATGTGATTGTTGTTGAGGTGATGCACATGCTAGGTGACGGGCGTGTGGGCGTGCACCATGTGAATTGTGACTCTATTATTCCTGTGATACTCTGTAGTTACCTGATCTTATCTGTAATCATGAAATCTCTATGTACTAGAGCTATTGAGTTGTGATCCATGTTAGAAATCATGCCTAGACTACATGTTTATCCTGTTGGGACCCTGTGAGGTTATATCTGCTGTTGAGCTATCTTCTTTCATTGTATTACATACTCAGTCATACGCATTCATATGCATATCATATTTCAGTCTCTGTTACCATTTATTGATACATTACATCATTATTTTTGGCTGATTTTTCATGACATTGAGAGCCCGAGAGACTGGAAAGATTGATGACTGAGTGAGGTCGAGGGCCTAATGGTGAGGATGTTTATGGGATCGGGCTGCACGCCGCAACATGTTTTTACTGATATATGCCATGATTGGGTTATTATAGCGCTTGGGCTGAAAAGCCCCTCTGGAGTCTGTACAGACCCCCAGTGAGTGCAGGTACCTACTAAGTGCCGAGTGCCGAGTGCTGAGTGATTGAGAAGATTGAGTGACTGTGAGGACTAAGTGGCTGTGTGGACTGAGCGGGTGTGAGGACTGAGTGATTGGGAGCGCTGAGTGAATTGATACTCTGAGAGTATGCATATGGTTTTATCACTGAGTCGCATCGCATTGGAAATGCACATGACATACAAGCATAGAGATGCATTTTTCTCATGCTGTACAGTATCATATCATTCATGACTTCTCACATATATTGACATATGGGCATCGATAGGTATTTTATACTTGCTATCGAAGAGAAAATAAAACATCATATTTACTGTTGAAAGGATTTTTGGGAAAACTCACAGTATTCAACTTACTCGTATTTACGACGATTTCAGTAAAAGAGTTGGGTTTTCACTGGTATACTTGAAAAGCGGAACTATTTTTGGAAAAACTATGAAAAAACTGAGCATTTTATCTCCGAGTTACTTCTTTTATTATTTATTCTATGTTGTTATGAACTGTTGTTGGTTATTGGTGTTGGACCCGACCTTTGTTCCTGCTCGTTACTACTTTCAACCTAAGTTTAGGTTTGTTACTTATTGAGTACATGGGGTCGGTTGTAATCATACTACACTTCTGCATCTTGCGTGCAGATGTTGGATACTGATGTTGCTGTGATCGGCGGGAGCTGGTATCGAAGACGTACCTGCATTCGGTTATAGCTGGCTCTTGTTCTTGGTAGCCTTAGATTCATAAAACTTTGTTTATGTACTTTTTGAACATATGATGTATTTACTTCATACCAGCTTTGTAAATTCTATTCTTAGAAGCTCATGATTTGTACTACCAATCCTTGGGAAATGTATAGAATTCAGATAATTTCTTTTACTTAATTATCTTATTAAATATTTGGAATTGGATAGTTGTTAATTGGCTTACCTAGCGGGTTAGGTTAGGTGCCATCACGACTAGTCGGATTTTGGGTCGTGCTATCGGCTTGCCTAGTACCATCGATAGGCGCCATCATGACATGTTAGGATTTGGGTCGTGATATCTATACAAACACATAAATGCTTATTTAAAAGATAATTTCAGCACTTAAAAATACTTTTTAACACTTCGAGTTTATCAGCTATTTACAATCCGCTAATTCAAACGGACTCTAAGTTCTATTTCTCTTCCTTTTTGCAATTGTATTATGCGTATTATCTCTCTTTTTCTAATTCTATCTCATTGATGAGGTATTAATCTAAGTTCTCCAAATAATAGTATTCAATTTTGTATACGGGTAAAATCGGGGTAACGTGTACCTCGGTTTTCCAATGGGTCAAACGAAGCAAAGACATGACTGCATGAGATCAGAGTCGAAGCCGAGGACTTCTCGTACTAGGGCCTGAACAGAGTGTTTGTCACCGTGCCTGATAAAAAACACTCCCCCGAACCCCGAACGAGCTCCAAAACCTCGGGAAACACTACGAGCGGTTGCACACGACTAACAGAAGGCCGTGATATCCGCACCCAACCGGATATCACAGCGTGAATCTCGCTCGACGTAGTTAGTATATCAGTAATTGACGAGAGATGAGGATTTTTACCTTTTGTAGAGTAGTATTAGAGACGAAATTCTCATACTATATAAAAGGGAAGCTTTTTTCATTTAATACACAATGTAACACGCTTATCAAGGCAATACAAACTTGTTTCTATACTCTCTAGCTATTGAAAGGTTCTTGTTTTTAATCATAGTTCTTCATACATATTTGGCTTCGAATTGCGGATAGATTTGGGAGAAAAACTATTGTTCAACTTAAATCCGAGCCCGGAATCAACGTCACAATTAATTTGGTTATTTTTTTATCCTTAATTTGTTTATCTAACATTCTTGATTACTTGTATTGAATCAATCCACATATTTTTAAACCACATATAAATTTAATTGTTATTCGTATTAAAGGGTAAACAAATTTAAGCAATTACATAATTCGTTTCTAATTCGTCATCGATGCGGTATTAATCTAAGTTCTCCAAATGATAGTATTCAACTTAAATAATTACATAATTCGTTTCCATGCAGCAACCTATATATACTTTTTTTCTTCCTTGTCTTTTACATGAATTAATTACTTAATACATCGTTATCTAAGTAGACATAATAGACTTATCTGTACATCACTTTGTTTCTTCATTAGAACATCATACTACTCCTTCCGATCTAAAATAAAGAGTTTTTACACAATAAAAAGGGAATTAATTTTATTTTTTTTAAATTTATTCTTATTTATATATCCCAACGTGTCAAGGTAACAATATAAAAATTTTAATTAAAAATAATTTAGTCAATATATTTTCTTCTTTTTTCTAGGAGTAATATTTTCTTAAGGGGGTGCCAAAGACAAATCGGAGAAAATATATATATATAGTGGCAACTTATAAATTTAGTGAAACTATGTTGTTTCATAAGATTGTGGCCCAAAAATCTTCTAGTCTTATCCTAAAAGTGCACTATATCTAAAAGTCTTTTTATAATAACCTATTCTTCTCTTGCTTTCTAGTATATCGCTTGCTGCGACGGTTATTTCCCAATGAAGTCTATTTAGTATGTTATCTACTTGATATTATTCTTCGTATTGCTCTACAAATATTTTAAGTCTAATAAGCCATCTATATTTCTTTTCATTATTAAGTATCTTTAGTTGTTCTCTACGAATATTTTTAAAAGTAATACCTATATCTTTAGCGTACCAAGTTCTTCTCATATATTTACTATTTCTTTTGTTTTAATAATACTATCCAACTATATTCTAAGGCGGATATTCTATCTATGAGTCTGGATAATTTTTCTCTATTGGTCTTATTGGTATGTAAATATTTATATACTTCGTATAATAAGTCTAATTCTTTTCTTATTTCTAATAATGATTTATTCATGAATTATGATAATAAGCCTAGAAACTTAGAAGAAGTTAAAATACATTTTAAAAGATGCGAACTAAGAATTTTAATGTATTGTTTTAATAGAGGGTTGCTTAAGAATATTATTTTCTTATAGTTGTATTGTCCTACTCGATACTTACTTATTTCTTCTTGCTCAATTAATCATGTAAATTTTATGGATTTATCCCCTGTTTATATCATATCTTCCTTTTTTTTTTTTTAATCTGGACTCTGTCCAGTAATGAACCATGTTTTACTGTTCATCTCTTTCTCTTAATCTATACTTCTAACAACCATCTTCTTTAACCACACCCTGATCATGGCTATTTTAAACTTTGCTCCTACTTAGCTAAAATAAGTACCGAGTATGACAAGTTTTATATTATTATTGTCTTTATGTAAAAAATCTTTTTAAGTTCTTTTAACATGAATCTGTTATACTTAATAAATGATTATTCTCTTAATTTTTTAATAACTTTTATATATATATATATATAAACCATTTCGTTCCCCGGTCCTGAAGTGATAAGCGTTGCCTCTTGTTTTTTTTAATTAACGAATCGCGTCATTATATCGAGGAAATAGTAATCTCCCCTCGATGTTAAGACAAAAGAAAAGGACACATAAATTTACATAGTGGAATTGGTCAATATTCCTTGCACATTTCCAAATGTAATCGTTAAAATCTAGTTTCCGAGTCTGACCATAGCAACAATAAGCCAATAAAATGGCCTTCGGATGACTTAAATTTGTATTTATTTGTCGGTTTAATAGTTAAATTATATTTCGAATTTTAGTCTTTTATATATGGATTATGGGTGTTAAAGTGGCGTGTCATGTGACATTCACCTCATCAAATATCAGTGCCTCGTAGAATTAAATGTCCACCTCGGACAAAATTAACAAAAAAAAAATATATTTGAACCTATAATATAACGTATGATATATTTAACATATTTTTTATAATATAAAAATATATTTGGCCCTTTGCGGAAAATAATTTTTTTTTTTTTTTTGTTGTTGTAAGAATTGAACCTTTGCACCTGGCAAACCGCAAGCGTTCCTTTTAATTCTCAGAAGCATTTGAACTTATGTTTTTCCCATCTCTCAAAAGAGACTAAGGTGACATTCATTTCGAAAACTAGAGAATGAAGTTTTAATTTTGCAAAAAGAGTATTGGGTAAACTTTGTTTTTCAGTTTTTCAAAACTCTGGTAATATTTTTTGGAAATATTCCCAAATTCTTTTTTTCATTTTTCAAAAAAAAATAAAAAAAACAAGCACAAAATATAAAATTAGTCGGTCGGTCAGTCAAAATTAATTGTATTTGCTAGCTAAAAAGTACATAAAATATGTATAATATATGTATATAATAAATATATATATGCAAAAAATATATATTTTATCACTTATTATTTTTGGAAGCGACAAAAAATATACTTTAAAAGAAATACTCAAACAAACACTTTTTGCAACAATTTGAAAGTTGAGTTAGGAAAATAGAGTTTGATGACCGGAAGCCGGAAGGGACGGCTTCTAGATACTAGAGTCAGGAAAGAAAAGAGAGTGCTGGAATATTAGGGAACAGGACAGTGGTAAAGGAAAGAGTTCAAAATAAAATAGAAGAAAAATAATCAAAGATAGTAAATTATTACAAGAAAGAGCCGGAGGATATAATTCAATTTACAGAATAAACATACGCGATAGACAAATACATTAGAAAGAAAATCAATTTCCCGGGTTTTTCCAAAAAAAAAAGAAATACATTATAGAGATCAAGAGTCGGCAATGCCAGCAGACCAAAGTTGGAAAGTTGCTATTGACATTATTTTTGACGAAGATTTGAAATTAACATTTGGATGTACGTGTATAAATAGATAAAATAAAATTATTGCAGTCTTAAGATTTAATACTCTCTCCGGTCCATTTTAAGTGATTTTTCGATCTTTTATGTGGTACACAATATTTAATTTTTTTCAAATATCAAGAAATAATTAACTTCTTCTTTCCAAAATTGCCTTTGGAATAAAGAGGCTAGGAGTAATTCGTTATATTTTCAATGAGCAAATTAAGGTTATTATGATCAATTTTATTATTAATTAATACTAAAAGGTGAATTTCTTAATATATGTGAAAAGAGATAAAAATTACTTAAAGTGGACCAGAGGGATTATTATATCATTTATAATGGTGACACTTGTGACGCTCAAATGGACCAACAAAGGTTGTGGTGGAGTAGTAAGTACTCATTCATCCTTAACCAAAGGTCTCGAGTTCGAGCCTTGGGTATGAAGTCGCCTTTGGTAGGGAGCGCTTTATTCCAACATGGAAGGAACACCAAATAAAAAAAGAAGCTCAAATGGAATGTTTAATACATTAAGGACAATTAAGAGTTAATTTTTGAAATAATCATTTAACGTAATAACAATTTTTTTGGTAAGTTTTACTTCTTTCACTTAACATTGCTCAGAAAATTAGCTATGAATATCGTCGCTAAAACGCTCGTAGCTAGCAGAATTTCTTGATAATTCATTGCTAATCCGTCACTAAATGAGATTAGCAACGAATTTTTCTGTTTAGCTACAAAATTTGTCCATCACTAAAACCTGATTTTTTTAGTAGTGAATGTCATCCCGCGCGTACCGACCTCCGATGTCACGACCCAGATTTCCCACCGTGCGCCTAACATCGCACTCGCTAGGCAAGCCAACGTTAGAGTTCTATTTACCCTTTTCAGTTACTTTTTCTTTTATAAACAAAACTCAACAAGCCAACTCAACGAAATACAAGCGAAAGTACATAATTAACCAATTATCCTTGTAATATTAATAAAATCGAAACTATTATTACCCAGAAACTGGTATCACAACTCACGAACATTCTATGAATATCTACAAGTATGAGTTTGAAAGAAGAATACATCTGTCTCGAAAGAGAAATAAAAACAGAAATGTAAAGCATAGGAGGGGATACCAGGGCATGCTCACGCCTGCGGGACTACCTTGGGTCTCCCGGACGAATAGCTGCAACCGACCTCTCGATCAACCACAATTAGCTCCAAAATCTGCACAGAAGTGCAGAGTGTAGCATCAGTACAACTGACCCATGTACTGGTAAGTGCCGAGCCTAACCTCGACGAGGTAGTGACGAGGCTACGGCGGGGCATTTATAATATAACCTGTATCCAGTTTATAATAAAGCAAAAAGGAAGTGCGAAATAAAATAGAACAGTAACTTGAAGTAAATAGATACCGAACCCAGTTATCTTGCTAGTACTCAACTATAACCAATCCTTAAGAAAGTTTCAATGCTACATAAGGAAATCACAGTAGAACCAACACAAATAAACAATCAAATGATGCAGCGTGCATCCCGATCCCACCATATAATTAGTAACAATATGAACATTCACCCTTATTCCTCCTGTTGCAGCGTGCAACCCTATCCCACCTGTCTGCCCTTATTACTCCTCAATATATCACCCTTATTCCTCCCGTTGCAGCGTGCAACCCGATACCACCTGTCTATCCTTATTACTCCTTGTTGTGGCGTGCAACCCGATCCCACCAGACAATCATCAGCCACATATAAGAACAAATATTTCACAATTTAGCTCAAACCCTTCGAAACTTGTATGCCTCAAACCAATGTAAACGGAAAGCAAAAAAATTAGGGAACTTCACCAATTATTACTACACAATGAGACCAACTGGAATGTACCATGAAACACTGACAACCAGCTTACCTATTAATGTACCATAATGAAACTACGGAACAACTAATACTTTCAAATAAGTAAAACAATACCTAACAAAAGCAAGTAGATATAGAAGCATCAATAAGCATGAAATAGTTAAGACAAGAAGATAATAAATTGGGAACGGGGAATGGAGCAGGCTAAACAAGTAATTTGGCGGCGCATAGGTACTCGTCAAACTCACCTATACGCCACACACGTGCAATTTCACATAGCAATTAAGTCCGGGATTCCTAATCCCTCGAGTCGAAGTTAGACCAAACATTTACCTCAATCTGACGGCCTACTCAACGCTCAATTATCGCTTTTCCTGTATTTTCCACCTCCGGACCACTCGTGTCTAGTCAATATCAACTTAATAACATCAATTATTTCTAAAGAAACCAACTCCAATGCATACTTATAAGTTTCGCAACATTTTCCCCAAAAAGTCAAAAATCGACCTTGGGCCGCTTGGTCAAAACTCGAAATTCTGACCAAAACCCGATTACCCATTCACCCCCGAGCCTGGATATACAATTGGTTTTGGAATCTGTCATGACCCCAAATCCTAACAGGCCGTGATGGCGCCTATCTTGGAACTAGGCTAGCCAACCATCTCATTACTACGCATTTGTTCAATTATAAAAGTTCACAATTTAATAATAAGCAGCAACCATAGCATAGAATAATGTAATTAATTCTTAGCGTCCCAATAATAGTCTAACAGCTCTAAACAAAACCTCCCAAGACTGGTGTCAATAGTCATGAGCATCTAAGAATAAATAAATCTAACTCTGCTAAAACTATAATATATGTCTCTGGATCAAACACTAAAACCAAATAAGGAAGGGAAATGGAGAAGCTGTGGACGTTGGACAACTACCTTGAAATCCCGTATCTGCTGCTAATGAACTGAGACAGCTACTGCTCCGGGCCGTCACCTGGATCTGTGCACAGAGGCACAAGGAGTAATGATGAGTACGCCAAGTCAGTAGTAATGAAAATAAATCACAGTCTGAGAATTTCAAAACACACAGTACAAATACACAATTTCACAAAACCAGTAAAACACCAAGTCACCATGTAGTATTCAACAATTAATAAGTTCGAAATCAGTTTCCAGAAATCCTTTGAAAACAAGTATAATATCAGTATATCTCAGTAAAATTCTCAATAACACCAGTTTGAAACGAAGTAAGTCATAGTTCAAAAACATAGTAAAAAATCTTCATAAAACTGCCCCTCGGGCTAAAATCATTTATTGTAACCATTGCCCATCATGCATCCTCACGATCACTCGATATCAACCCATCATGCATCCTCACAGTCACTTAGTAACAGCCCATCAGGAATCCTCACGGTCACTCAGTATCAGCCCATCAGGAATCCTCACAATCACTCAACATAAGCGTCGCGGGCATCACTCATTAGGTACCTGCGCTCACTAGGGGTGTGTACAGATTCCGGAGGGGCTCCTATAACCCAAGCGCTATAACAAGACACATCATGGCATAAATCACTCATAATATAGGCCCGCAGCCTCTCTCATATCATAGCATCCTCACAATATAGGCCCGCAGCCTCACTCAGTCAGACACTCTCAATTTGCCCTTCAGGCCATAAATATACCGGGTTCTCAACCCAAAGCAGTGTTTAATTTTCAAGAAATAGTTTCAAAATACTCTGAGTGTCAAAAAAATTATCAAGAAAAGATTGGGTGAAAATCATAACATATCAAGTGAGGAAAAATAGTAAAAACAGCCCCCAAGGGGTAAACAAATCGGCACTAGGCCCCAAACATGGCTTACAGCCCAAATCATATCAAAATATATCACTACCATTAAACATAGGCTTAAAAATCGGTTTCGCAACTCAATAGTTTCCTAAATAGGGAATATATTTTCAAAGTTCCAGTCTTTGCATTCCAAAACCCATGAAAGGGTGCATAGACCGGGGTTTCATACCCTCAGGACAGGATTCAAAGACATTACTTACCTCAAAACTAGCCCGAAAACTATTCCGCAACACGCTTGCCTCTAGTATCAACTTCCAAATCTATCAAGTTCAGATTTTTATCATCAATTTATGCTTAAGGAATAAATTCCAATCGAAAAATATCAAATTTAGCTCAAATATCCGAAATTGGTCAAAACCCGACCCCCGGGACCGCATCTCTAAACTCAGAAATTTTTATATAAAACTGTTCTTCATCATTTCACGAGTCCGTACACATAAAGAACGCTAAAATCGGAGTTCGTTTGACCCCTCAAACAAATCCCTAAAGGTCTTATAATCTCAAGCCCTAAATCCACCTTTTCTACTGATTTTCGTGAATTTAACACTGATATTATGTTCAATAATCATCCATAAATGTGTTTTAAGGTCCAAAACACTTACCTCTATGAAGAACACTGATTTCCCTCTCAAAAATCGCCTCCAAAGCTCTTTGTCCGTACAAAAATGGTGTAAAAAAAGGTTTAAGTCGCGGAGGGTTTATTTTTTAACTGCCCAGTTATTTCTTCATTGCGATCGCGGAAGTGCTCACGCGATCGCAACGAACAAAATTCCCTATCCTCCACTTTACTCATTGCGATCGCGGCATAAGCCACGCGACCGCACTTCACAGCGGCTCAACCCCACGCGATCGCAACCAGACGCACGCGATCGCGAAGACCAATTGACCTCACCCCCATGCGCCTGTCATGACCCTACGCGATCGCGACCTAGCCCAGCGATCGCACTTCACCTTCTTCCAAACCTACGCGATCACACCCCGATTCACGCGATCGCGATGCACAATTTTTCTTGGCTCTCAGAGTGTTCTACGCGCTCGTAGCCTTTGCCATGCGATCGGGATGCACAAATCCCTGCTGCACAAAAACTAGGAAACCAACTACTTCTTTAAGTCCAAAAATGCCCGTTAACCAACCGAAATCAATCCCGAGCCCCTCGGAATCCCAATCAAGCCTACCAACATATCCCATAACATCATTAAAAATTAGTTTCACTCTCAAAACACCAAAACTAACATGAAAACACCAAATTTACATCGGATTCAAGCCTAAGAACTTTGAAATTTCTAAAATCCACCAACGATGCCAAAACTATCCAAAACAACTCCGATTGACCTGAAATTTTGCAGACATATACATAATGACATTACGAACCTGTTCCAAATGTCAGAATTCCATTCCGACCCCGATAGCCTATTTTCTACTGCCGACCGGAAATTACCAAAAACTAACTTTCGCCAATTGAAGCCTAATTCTACACCGGACATCACAAAATTATTCTGAACACATTCCTAAGTCCCAAATCACCTAACGAAGCTATCTGAGCCATAAAATCCGCATTCCAAGGTTGTTTACCAATAAGTAAACTCTTAGTTGACTTTTCCCATTTTAAGGCTAATTTTAAAGGCTAAATGGCTGAACTCTCACTACCACCATTCGATTTCAAGCCTACCAACTCTAATACATCAAATATAGAATAACCAACCTATGACAAGTCAATAACAAAAATTATAATGCAAGTTCTACGTAACGACGGACCAGGTCATTACATTCTCCCCTTCTTAAACCAGCGTTCGTCCTCGAACGGGTCTAGAAACATACCTGGAGTCTCAAACAAGTGGGGATATTTGCTCTGCATTTCCTGATCGGTCTCCCAAGTAGCCTCCTCCACTGGCTGACCTCTCCACTGCACCTTCACTGATGCTATATCCTTAGACCTCAACTTTCTGACCTCGCGAGCTAAAATAACTACTGGCTCAACCTCATATGACATATTACTCTTGAGCTGAACTGTGCTGAAGTCTAACACATGAGACGGGTCACCAACATATTTTTTGAGAAGCGACTTATGAAATACTGGATGAACACTCGATAGACTGGGTGGCAAGGCAAGTCTATAAGCCACCTCTCCCACTTCTGAAGCACCTCAAAAGGACCAATAAACCAAGGAATTAGCTTTCCTCTCTTTCTGAACCTCATAACACCCTTCATGGGTGATACCTTCAGCAATACCTTGTTACCTTCCATAAATGACACATCCCAAACCTTCCAGTCTGCATAATTCTTCTATCTAGACTGCGCCGTGCGAAGTCGCTCCTGAATCAACTTCACCTTCTCCAACGCATCCTGGATCAAATCTGTGCCCAATAACTTAGCCTTACCAGGCTCGAACCAACCAACTGGAGATCTACACCTCCTACCATATAAAGCCTCATACAGGGCCATCTGAATACTGGACTGGTAGCTGTTATTATATGCAAACTCCGCTAGTGGCAGAAACTGATCCCATGAACCACCAAAATCAATCACACAAGCCTGTAGCATGTCCTCTAAAATCTGAATAGTCCGCTCCGACTGCCCGTCGGTCTGCGGGTGAAATGCAGTGCTCAACTCTACATCAGTACCCATTCCTCTCTGCACGGCCCTCCAAAACTGAGATGTGAACTGAGTACCTCTATCAGAAATAATAGAAACCGGAACTCCATGCAATCGGACAATCTCCTTAATGTAAATCTAGCTAATTTCTCCGAAGTATAAGTAGTACTGACAGGAATGAAATGCACGGACTTGGTCAATCTATCCACAATGACCCAAATCGCATCAAAACCCTTCGAAGTCCGTGGAAGCCCAACTACAAAGTCCATAGTAATCCGCTTCCACTTCCACTCCGGAATATCTAACCTCTGAAGTAATCCACCGGGCCTCTGGTGCTCATACTTGACCTGCTGGTAGTTGAGACACTGTGCTACATACTCAACAATATCTCTCTTCATCCACCTCCACCAATACTGTTGTCTCAGATCCTGGTACATCTTTGCGGCACCCGGATGAATAGAATACTGTGAACTGTGAGCCTCTGCTAATATCAACTCTCGAATACCATCCATATTGGGCACGCAAATACGACCCTGCATCCTCATAATTCCGTCATCACCAATAGTCACATCCCGGGAATCACCTCGACAAACTCTATCCTGAAGAACTAACAAGTGGCGGTCATAATACTGTTGTGCTTTAATCTGATCAAATAAAGAACACCGGGACATGATAGCTACCACCCGTGGAGGGTCTGACAAATCCAATCTCACCAACTGACCCGCTAAAGCCTGAACATCAAGTGCTAACGGCCGCTCTACTGCTGAAAGGTAAGCTAGACTCCCCAAAATCTAGGCTCTGCGACTCAAGGCATCGGCCACCACATTGGCCTTCACCGGGTGATACAAAATAGTAAGATCATAATACTTGAGAAGCTCTAACCATCTCCTCTGACGCTAATTCAAATCCTTCTGCCTTAGCAGATACTACAAGCTACGATGATTAGTGAAAATGTCACACTGTACCCCATACAAGTAATGCTGCCAAATCTTTAAGGCATGAACAATGGCAGCCAACTCAAGATCGTGCACTGGGTAATTCTTCTCGTGCACCTTCAACTGTCTCGACACGTAGGCAATCACCCTACCGTCCTGTATCAACACCGCTCCTAAACCAACTCTAGAAGCATCACAATAGACTGTGTAAGAACCCGAACCAGTAGGAAACACCAAAACCGGAGCTGTGGTCAATGCTGACTTGAGCTTCTGAAAGCTCTCCTCACACTCGCCAGACCATCTGAATGGAGCACCCTTCTGGGTCAATCTAGTAAAAGGTGAAGCAATAGAAGAGAATCCCTCCACAAAACGACAGTAATATCCCGCTAAACCAAGGAAACTCTGAATTTCTGTAGCTGATGACGGTCTGGGCCAACTCTGCACCGCCTCAATCTTCTTTGGATCAACCTGAATAGCCTCACTAGACACCACGTGCCCCAAGAAAGCTACCGAACCAAGCCAAAACTTACACTTGGAGAACTTTTCATAAAGCTTCTCCTCCCTCAATCTCTGTAACACAACCCTCAAGTGCTGAGCATGCTCTTCCTGGCTACAAGAATAAACTAGGATTTCATCAATGAATACAATGACGAACGAGTCAAGGTAAGGTTGAAACACGCTGTTCATCAATTTCATGAATGCGGCTGGGGCATTGGTCAGCCCAAATGACATAACCATAAACTGGTAATGACCGTATCTGGTCCTGAAAGAAGTCTTCGGAATGTCAGAATCCTGAATCTTCAGCTAATGATACCCAGACCTTAAGTCAATCTTGGAGAACACCTTAGCTCCCTGAAGCTGATCGAATAAGTCATCAATATGAGGTAAGGGATACCGGTTCTTCACCGTAACCTTATTCAGCTGTCTATAATCAATGCACATACTCATGGAGCCATCCTTCTTTTTCACAAATAACACCGGCGCACCCCAAGGTGACACACTAGGTCAGATGAACCCCTTATCTAAGAGTTCCTGAAGCTGCTCCTTCAATTCTTTCAACTCTGCTGGTTCCATACGGTAAGGTGAAATAGAAATGGGCTGAGTGTCGGGCACTAAGTCAATACCAAAATCAATATCCCTGTCATGTGGCATGCCTGGCAGGTCTGCAAGAAATACGTCCAGAAAATCACGGACTACAGGAACAGAATCAACATATAGGGTCTCACTACTAACATCCCTCACAAAATCAATATAGGACTCACACCCTTTCTCAACCATACGCTGAGCCTTTAAATAAGAAATAGCTCTGCTAGGCACATGCTCTATAGATCCTCTCCACTCAACTCTCGGAATTTCGGGCATAGCTAGGGTCACGGTCTTAGCGTGATAATCATGGATAACATGACATGGTGATAACCAATCCATGCCCAGAATTACATCAAAATCAACCATACTGAGTAACATCAAGTCAACTCGAGTCTCCAGACCCCCAATAGATATAAGACACGACCGATACACACGGTCCACAACAATAATATCACCCACCGGAGTCGAAACATGAGTAGACATAAATAAATACTCACGGGGCATATTCAGGAAGTGGGCAAAATAAGATGAAACATACGAGTACGTGGAACCAGGGTCAAATAAAGCCAAAGCATCAGTGTGACAAACTGAAATAGTACATGTAATCATCGCATCAGATACCATCGCATCAAGCCTAGCTGGAAGTGCATAAATACGTGACTGGCCTCCACCTGCTTGACCTCCCCCTCTAGGACGACCTCTAGCTGCGTGACCACCACTCCTAGTTGCCTGGGTAGGTGGTGAAGTGACTGGGGCTGAAGCCGAGGGCTGAACCCTCTGTTGAGATGAACTACTAGGAAGACGGAGACACTGCCTCCACTCATGTCCAAACTCTCCACACTCATACAACTACTTGGAGCTGAAGATGAAAACTGACGAGAACCTCTGCCACCATAATAACAGCCAGACAAACCTCGCATAGAAGAACCCTTATAAGATGATGCTCGGGCGGAGCTTTGAGCCGGAAGGGCACTAAAAGATTAACGTCCCTAATGAGAATTGCGAGGACCCTACCCTGACAATACACCACTGTAAGCTGCGCGAGCAGGCTGTGGAGGTCTAAATGGATGACCTCTGCTAGGCTGAAATTGCCCTCTAGGAGGGGCACCACTGAAATTACCTGATCCTCGAGGCCTCTTAGCCTTCCTCTCCTCACGCTCCTGCCTGCGAATAGACTCAATGTCCCGAGCTATATCAACGACCTGCTCAAATGTGGCTCCAGAAACCCTCTCTCTGGTCATCAAAATCCGAAGCTGATACGTGAAACCATCCACAAATCTCCTGATACGCTCCCTGTCAGTGGGGACTAACTCCGAAGCATGTCTGGCCAACTCAGAAAACCTCATCTCATACTGAGTAACTGACAAATCTCCCTGGCGCAGCTGCTCAAACTGCCTGCGCTGCTCCTCTTTGAGGGACTGAGGAACATATTTCTCCAAAAAGATCGTGGAGAACTGCTGCCAGGTGAGCGGTGCTGAACCAACTGATCTACGCCTCTCAAATGATTCCCACCAAGTAAAAGCAGCACCCATAAACTGAAATGTAGCAAATGAAACCCCACTGGTCTCCAGAATACCCGCAGTACATAGTATCCTCTTGCACTTATCTAGAAACCCTTAGGCATCCTCACCCTCTATACCGCTGAATGTCGGAGGCTGAAGTCTGCTGAACCTCTCCAACTTGCGCTGCTCATCCTCAGGAATAGCAGGGACCACATAGCCCTGAACCGGAGCAACTGGCTGATCTGGGGATGCTCCCGATGCCTGAATACCTCGTACAACTGGCTCAGGTGCCCGGGCAGCTGGAGTCTGATTGTCTCCCTCGATCTGAGCTGCATTGGCAGTAGTGGTCATAGCCACTGCCTGAGCTAAACTGGAACACACTGTCAATATCTGAGCCAGGGTCTCTTGAAGACCCGGAATAACAATAGGCACAACAGGTGCCTGAGCCTATCCCGCTGGAGCAACGTCGGCGGGAACCTGATCCTGAATGATAGGGGGATCCTATGGCACTGTCCCGGCTGCTGCACGGGCAGGTCCCCCAGCTCTACCACGGCCCCGACCTTTTGTGGGTCTGGCTGGTGCCTGGTCACCCTGATCGGTATTGCGTGTCCTCACCATCTGTGAGAGAATGAAACAACATAAGTTTAGATTTCAAGAATCAATAGATTGGCACGAAAGAGTTCAAAAAGATATAGATGTTTCCTAAGGGTTCTGCAGCCTCTCAAAGATAAGTACAGACATCTTCGTACCGATCCGCAAGACTCTACTGAACCTGCTCTTGACCGTTGAGTCCTATCTAACCTAGGACCCTGATACCAACTTGTCACGACCCCAAATCCTAATAGGCCGTGATGGCGCCTATCATGGAACTAGGCTAGCCAACTATCTCATTACTACGCATTTGTTCAATTATAAAAGTTCACAATTTAATAATAAGCAGCAACCATAACATAGAATAATGTAATTAAGTCTTAGCGTCCCAATAATAGTCTAACAACTCTAAACAAAACCTCCCAAGACTGGAGTCAATAGTCATGAGCATCTAAGAATAAATAAATCTAACTCTGCTAAAACTATAATATATGTCTCTGTATCAAACGCTAAAACTAAATAAGGAAGGTAAATAGAGAAGCTGTGGACGCTGGATAGCTACCTCGAAATCCCGTATATGCTGCTAACGAACTGAGACAGCTACTGCTCCGGGCCGTCACTTGGATATGTGCACAGGCACACAGAGTAATGATGAGTACGCCAAGTCATTAGTAATGAAAATAAATCACAATATGAGAATTTCAAAACACACAGTACAAATAAACAATTTCACAAAACCAGTAAAACACCAAGTCACCATGTAGTATTCAACAATTAATAAGTTCGAAATCAGTTTCCAGAAATCCTTTGATAACAAGTGTAATATCAGTATATCTCAGTAAAATTCTCAGTAACACCAGTTTGAAAACGAAGTAAGTCATAGTTCAAAAACATAGTAAAAATTCTTCATAAAACTGCCCATCGGGCTAAAATCATTTATCGTAACCATTGCCCATCAGGAATCCTCACCATCACTCAATATCAGCCCATCAGACATCCTCACAGTCACTCAGTAACAGCCCATCAGGCATCCTAACGGTCACTCAGTATCATCCCATCAGGCATCCTCACGGTCACTCTGTATCAGCCCATCAGGCATCCTCACATAAGCCCTGCGGGCATCACTCATTAGGTACCTGCGCTCACTGGGGGTGTGTACAGACTCCAGAGGGGCTCCTATAGCCCAAGCGCTATACAAGCCACATCATGGCATAAATCACTCACAATATAGGCCCGCAGCCTCACTCATATCACAGCATCCTCACAATATAGGCCCGCAGCCTCACTCAGTCAGACACTCTCAATTTGCCCTTCAGGCCATAAATATACTGGGTTCTCGACCCAAAGCAGTGTTTCATTTTCAAGAAATAGTTTCAAAATACTCTGAGTGTCAAAACAATTATCAAGAAAAGACTGAGTGAAAATCATAACATATCAAGTGAGGAAAAATAGTAAAAACAACCCCAAGGGGTAAACAGATCGCCACTAGGCCCCAAACATGGCTTACAACCCAAATCATATCAAAATATATCAATACCATTAAGCATAGGATTAAAAATCGGTTTCGCAACTCAATAGTTGCCTAAATAGGGAATATATTTCCAAAGTTCCAATCTTTGCATTCCAAAACCCCTGAAAGGGTGCATAGTCCGGGGTTTCATACCCTCAGGACAAGATTTAAAGACATTACTTACCTCAAACTAGCCCGGAAACTATTCCGCAACATGCTTGCTTCTCGTATCAACTTCCGAAGGCTCCAAATATACCAAGTTCAGATTTTTACCATCAATTTATGCTTAAGGAATAAATTCCAATCGAAAAATATCAAATTTAGCTCAAAAACCCGAAATTGGTCAAAACCCGACCCCCGGGCCTGCGTCCCGAAACTCAGAAATTTGTATACGAAACTGTTCTTCATAATCTCACGAGTCCGTACATATAAAGAACGCTAAAATCGGAGTTCGTTTGACCCCTCAATCCAATCCCTAAAGGTTTCATAATCTTAAGCCCTAAACTCACCTTTTCTACTGATTTTCGGGAATTTAACATTGATAATATGTTTTATAATCATCCATAAATGAGTTTTAAGGTCCAAAACACTTACATCTATGAAGAATACTCATTTACCTCTTCAAAAATCGCCCCCAAAGCTCTCTGTCCGTATAAAAATGGTGTAAAAAAGGGTTTAAGTCGTGGAGGGTTTATTTTATAACTGCCCAGCTATTTCTTCACTGCGATCGCGGAAGTCCTCACGCGATCATGAAGGACAAAATTCCCTGGCCCCCACTTTACTCATTGCGATCGCGGCATAAGCCACGCGACCGCGCTTCACAGCGGCTCAACCCCACGCGATCGCAACCAGACGCACACGATCGTGAAGACCAATTGACCTCACCCCCACGTGCCTGTCATGACCTTACGCGATCGCGACCTAGCCCACACGATCGCACTTCACCTTCTTCTAAAATTATGTGATCGCACCCCGATTCACGCGATCGCGATGCACAAATCTCTGTTGCATAAAAACCAGAAAACCAGCTCCTTCTTTAAGTCCAAAAATGCCCGTTAACCAACCGAAATCAATCCCGAGCCCTTCGGTACTCGAACCAAGCCTACCAACATATCCCATAACATTATTAAAACTTAGTTTCACTCTCAAAACACCAAAACTAACATCAAAACACCAAATTTACATCGGATTCAAGCTTAAGAACTTTGAAATTTCTAAAATCCACCAACGATGTCAAAACTATCCAAAACAACTTCGATTGACCTGAAAGTTTTTAGACATATCAAAAATGACATTACGAACCTGTTCCAACTATCGGAATTCCATTCCGACCCCGATAGCCTATTTTCCACAGCCGACCGGAAATCACCAAAAACTAACTTTCGCCAATTCAAATGTAATTCTACACCGGACATCATAAAATTATTCTGAACACAGTCCTAAGTCCCAAATCACCTAACGAATCTATCCGAGCCATAAAATCCGTATTTCGAGGTCATTTACTAATAAGTCAACTCATAGTTGACTTTTTCCATTTTAAGGCTATTTTAAAGGCTAAAAGACTGAACTCTCACTACCACCATTCGATTTCAAGCCTACCAACTCTAATACATCAAATATAGAATAACCAACCTATGAAAAGTCAATAATAGCAATTATAATGCGAGTTCTATGTAACGACGGACTGGGTCGTTACAGAATCCGACCTCAATTTGAGGTCTAAATCCCTAAATTTTGAAAATCCTAAGTTCTACCCAAAATCCCCCAATTCCACCATGAAAATCCTAGATTCTAGGTTGAAATTTTGATAAAAGAAGTGAAAGATTGAATGGATTGAGTTAAGAATCACTTACCTATAATTTGGGGAAGAACTTGCCTTTGAAAAATCGCCTAAAGGGTTTGGGAGTGTTTCGAGAGATTGTAAAATGAGAAAATTCCGGCTAAGTACCCAGGTTATCAGCTGGGGGTGTCACATCTGTGACCAAAGCTTCGCAATTGCAAAACTCGCAAATGCGAGAAAGGTGTCGCAAATGCGAACCCATGTCATTTCCGCTGCCATCACAGATTCGAACCTTTTGGTCGCAAATGCGAAGAATTGCCTTATCCAGTTCCCATCGCAAATGCGAGACTCCAATCGCAAATGCGATTGCTGGCCTTCCGCATATGCGATCACATTGTCGCAAATGCGAACCTAGGCTGATCTAGGCATTTATCGCAAATGCGAATAAATTACATGGCAGAAAATGGGGAATTTCGCACATGCGAACACTGGCCTCGCAATTGCGAGATCAGAGGCCAGTTCCCAGAAAATACAGACACCAGAAAAATTCTATGTCTAACTCACTTCGTAGCCTATCCGAAACTCATCTGAGCCCTCGGGGCTCCAAACCAAGAATGCACGCAAGTCTAAAAACATCATACGAACTTTCTCGTGCGATCAAATCGCTAAAATAACACCTAAAACTACAGATTTAGCCTCAAAACTCATGAATTTCTCAAGAACATATCAAATTCACTATCTTCTCAACCGGACGTCCGAATCACGTCAAATAAACTCCCATTTCCACCAAATTTCACAGACATGACATATATGTTATAATAGACCTGTACCGGGCTCCGGAACCAAAATACGGGCCTGATACCAACGAGTTCGAACAATAATAAATTTCTTTAATTCTATGAATTTTCAGGCTTACAATTTTCATCAAAAATTCATTTCTTGAGCTTGGGAACTCGAAATTCGATTCCGGCCATACGCCCAGGTCCCATGTTTTATTCGGACCCACCGGGACCGCCAGAACACGGTTCTGAGTCCTTTTACTCAAAATATTGACCAAAGTCAACTAAAAATTATTTTAAATTTCAAAAAAATTATTATTTCTTCTATTTTTCACATAAATGCTTTCCGAAATTACGTCCGGACTGTGCACACATATTGAGGAGGATAATTATAAGATTTTTAAGGCTAATGAGCATGGAATAAGTCCTAAAACACAAGATGACCCCTTGGGTCATCACAATCTACACCTTTAAAACAACCGTTCATCCTCGAACGGACATAGAAAAGCACCTGAACTGGCGAACTAGTGTGGATATCTACTCCGCATTTCCGGCTCGGACTCCCAAGTAGCTGCCTCAACAGGCTGGCCTCTCCACTGCACTCGAACTGAAGGGTAACTCTTCGACCTCAGTTGTCCAACCTGCCGGTCTAGAATGGATACTGGCTCCTCCTCATAAGTCAAATCCTTGTCCAACTGGATAGAGCTGAAATCTAATACATGGGACGGGTCACCATGATACTTTCGGAGCATGGACACATGAAATACTGGATGAACTGAGGATAACCCTAGAGGAAACACAAGTCTATAAGCCACCTACCCCACTCTAACACATCTCTCATACACGATCATCCTACGGGGAATACTTCTCTAATTCTTCCGTTCCACATAGAAATATTTGAAAATCAGCAGTCGATCAACCAGGAGAGTGCTGCAATACCAGTGAAGTATCCATAAATCAAAACACAGTGGGCTTTCTAAAATGCGCACCCTTCTCAGGCAATACCAAGTAGTAATATCATTCGCCTAATCATCTGAAAATGTCCATATTACCTAAGAACTCATGACCTTCCCTTCAAGACTGAACCTTGATCTTGCACATGCAAATCTTAATCCCACACAACACACTGCATCAATCATGCCATCATGTGAAGAGTACAAGAACTCATAATCAACTTTGAGTCACAAGCAACTACATACTCAATTGGCCAAGAACCTTGCATTTGATCTCACCCCGGAGAAAATCACTATACGCCACATGTTCCTCATACCAATAGGAAATATACTCCTCGAACCGTGATAGTAACCATCGAGAACTCTTCGAAATCCATTTGCACATAATCAAGCCATCATAACTAAATCTCTCTAACTCAACCAATCCATGCAGGTCACCAAAAACCCAAGAGCATTACCACGAGACACCTATAGAGACTCACCACATCATAAGTACTCATAGAACCAATCATATCCATTACCATGCTGATCCAACCTATTACCAAGTTGTCCAAATTCTCCGAGTTCCTTCTGAATTACCCTCAAGTTGACGCTTGTCCTTTCCAAAACACCATGGTCCTTACCCAAATCTCACCACAAGAGGTCCTAACATAAAACCACACGCCCTAAAGCCCATAGGTTGCTGTATTCTCTCTTAAGCACCCCAAAAGTACCACAACCGGGATACCCACTCTAAAGAGACCTTATGTGAATTTAAAGTTGTTTCTTTTACTTTTATGATTCTGGAATGTAGAATCTATAGTAATATAGAAATACCGCAAGTCTCAACACCATCCAAAATTCCCAATGGTTATTTACAAAACTTGAACCCATTAGAAGCATTCTCGAGAGTCATCCACTCTACAAAAATCTCAATTAAAGCGACTAAACGAACCGAATGACCCGTGCCCCATTACCACACCAACACCTTGAGAAGTAATCCACACCTCTAAGCAACCGAGTGAATCCCTACTCCATGAACACTACATCATTCATGATTAACCACTCAATCATTCCATGATTCCCATATACCTTAGAGTGTAATACAACCCGTATCCAGAAATTTTCTTGCTTACGTCAGCCTTAAAACCAGCTTCTGCAAATCATAACCGATCCACAAGTATGCCTCAGATCGAAACCAATACAACACATAACCGTGCAATCAACTCGCCGACAGAAGACTCCCCTACTTGGCTCAAAGCCATGGAATAAAACATTTGATAACTTACAATAACCATGCCCCATTAATGCCATAATACCGCAGTGATATTTAATTAAATCTTTCATAAGCTCATGTAACACAAACCATCTAATACCTCAAATCATCTACAAATCTCGCACTCATCCTCGTGACGGTGATGTCAACTATTACAGCCGATCCAAACTCAAATCACACAAATATAACCCACTGGTAGAAAAGAAGTCCTCCACACATCATAAAGATTATATATCTGTAGATTACCTCGCAGGTTATAACCCACCTGCTTAGCCTCAAATTGACATCTCTTTATAACCTTTCACAGTCACAACTACTACGCAATCACTTAATCTTCGTGAGTCTGAACCCATCAACAAGACATGAAAATCTACTTCGTTCTACAATTAGACAATCATGAAAAATCTTCCAATACACTCATAACTTGAGACTATATGTCACATCAAGCCAGAAATTAAGCACCCAATAGTACTTTTTACATCTCAAGCAAACTCTTCCCGTTACATTCAAACCATCTGAACACATCTCGCAGTCACATCATACTCATCACGTAGCCATCTAGCCACCCATCAAGCCACGAATTCCACTCATAGGGACACTACCAGACATATAAGTCCAAAAACACATGCTCACACAAACGAAATCCCTGTGCTCAAGCTACAGTCAAAACCCGGCCTCAAGCCCTCCAGACGGGCCCATCATCAGCATACCAAAATCATATCTCGCACCTCATCCATGTAATACAAGCCATCGATGCATAGTCGATACCGAGCACTAACATGCGCATACGAATGCGTGGAAGGAATTCAAAGAGTTACACTTCCAGCTGAATCAATGACGAATGATAAGGAAAGAAAGATATGAAGTATATCCTAAATGCCCAGTAGTCTCTCGAAGATAGGTATGGACGTCATCATACCGATCTACAAGACCGTACTAGACACTTGCTCATGACTTGTAGAACTTATGAACCTAGAGCTCTGATACCAACTTGTCATGACCCAAAATCCGACTAGTCGTGGTGGCAACAAAACCAACCTGCTAGGTAAGTGTCACGACCCAAATTTTCCTCTGTTGGGTATCATGATGGAACCTAGTCTTAAGGACTAGGTAAACCTAATATTCATGGAATAGCAACAATAATACAGAAAAATCTTTTATTTTTCTGAAATGAAGAATTCTTTATATAATGCATATTCCCAAAACCCGGTAGTACAAGTCATAAGCTCTATAAAGTTTACTACAACTTCTAAATACAACTGTTTGGAAGTAAGTAAAAACAATGTAAATATAGATTAGGCAAATGAATCTAAAGCCTGCGAACGCGACGACATGTTTACCTTGAGTCTCCTTAGCAAGAATCCGCACAGCTACTAACGATATACCTCGATCTGCACAAAAATGTGCAGAAGTGTAGAATGAGCACACCATAGCGGTGCCCAGTAAGTATCAAAACTAACCTCAGTGAAGTAGTGACGAGGACTAATCAAGACACCTGCTGGTCTAATAAATTAACAGGCATAAATAGAGGAATGACAGGACATGACATCTATCTAATGACTACACAATATAGTTAACAACAGAACAACTACAATGCGGATGGAAATACAACAAATAACGACGGAACATCATAATAATACATAGAAGGATGGACGTGAGCACAACCCAAGTCCGGAAATCACAACACAATAAGGACAAGTAGTAACTCAACACTGCATTAGTCTCTACACCAGGCCTTAGCCACAAATACCATTAAAATGGTCAAAATCTTCGAGTGTAAACTTTCACCCACAAGTTTCTATATTGAAAGCTTTAAGGTAATATCATTTTTAAAGGTAAATTCTTTTAAAATATAATTTTCCCATAAGATGTCTCTCAGACATAGTTTTCTTCAAGATAAAAGCTTTTCAAATATATTTTCCAAAGAAAGTATCCTTTAAACATAGTTTTCTTCAATATAAACATTTTCCAAATATTCTTTTCCAAAGGGATATCCTTCAACATAGTTTTATTTAACATAAATATTTTTCAAATATTCTTTTCCAAGGGGATGTCCTTCAAACATAGTTTTATTCAAGATAATTGTTTTTTAAATTGGACTTTCCAAATAATTGTATTTCAAACATAATTCCCTTGATAAAATCTACCGGGATCCCTTCCAGTAGTTCTGAATTCATCTCACAATACAGAGGATCCCTCGGGATACGTCCGTAGTCCCAAAGCAATATGCAGTGCTGGAGGATCTCCCTAAATACGTCCGTAGTCCCAAAGTAAATATGCAGTTCTGGGGGATCTCCGGAATACGTCCGTAGTCCCAAAGTAAATATGCAGTACATGGGGGATCTCCCAGTATACGTTCGTAGTCCCAATTTAAATATGTAGTACATGGGGAATCTCCCAGAATACGTCTGTAGTCCCCAATTTAAATATGCAGTGCAACAACCAAAGACAACAATTATAGCACGAGAGAAAACTCGTACATCACCACATCAAATATCAAGCAATCATGACAATGACACAAGGTACGACGAATAAATCAATACAAGAACTTCAATTCACAAAGAAGCAGTATAACATCGTTCACACGGAATAATCACGGTAAAGAATACTAAATGTAAAGAGAACGGCTTGACCAGGGAAAAACAAGACAAGCAATAAATCCACAAATTCAAGTCAACAATGAGAAGACAACACAAGTCAAATAATTCCAAGTAAGGACAAGTCGAGTAAGATATAAGTTATCTAAACCCCTTATGAGGTTGATCAATTATAAGGGATATTCAACAATTCAATTAATTATAGGTAGTTTATGAAAATATAGCAGGGTGATAGAGAGGTAAAACCTTTGGTTAAGTCAAATCAGAGTCAAGTAGGTACTAAGGGTGGATCCTAAAGCAACTAGCTCTAATCAAAGCGCGTAGAGGGGAAACTAGCGATTAACTCAAGCGTATCAAGAACAACTTCATACAAGGTGAATATAAGGACCTAAGAACCCTAGAAGGTCAACCTTCTACAAATAAGTCCGAGCACACATTCGTCACCTTGCGTACACGGACTACAATCAACATATAAGACTCAAATCCTAAGGGGTAATTTTCCCACACAAGGTTAGGCAAGATACTTACCTCAACCACTCAAATCAAACTTCAAATCATGTTCTTGCCACGAGTATCCGACTCCAAATGGCCCAAATCTAATCAAATCAAAAGCATCGTGTAAATAATACTACAAGCAACTAGTTTAACTAATAAATTCAAAGCTAAGACGCGAACTTAGGAAAATCTCCCAAAAAGTACCCCGGGTCCACGTCTCGAAATCGGGTAAAATTTACAAATTATGAACACCCGCTCAATTATGAGAACACTCGAACAAAAAACATCAAAATATGACGTCAAAATCTCACTCAAATCTCGAATTTTCAATTGGGGAACTTTTTGTCCCATTTCCAAACTTTTACTCTCAAATTCCTTGATTAGATTGAATAACTTACTATAGATTGATGAAATACAAAGGAAATAGGATTAGGAATCGTTACCTACAGATCTCCTCTTCAAAATACACTCAAAATCACCTATTCCCGAGCTCCAAATCGATTTTAGAAGTTATGAACTCAAACCCTCGATTTTTTTCTTATTTCTGCCCAGCGATGCTCGCACCTGCAGTCCAGCTTCTTCGTCCTGGGCTCCGCATCTGCAAAAATCTCTAATTATCATTTGAATTGATAATGAAGGAGATATGTTGGTTTCAATATTTGGAAATATTGCAGATTTTAAAATACGAAGTCAGTGGCAATTTCGTAATTAATCTGAAAAATCTGGCAACCCAATTTTTAGTAAAATGACCATAAAATCCTCATACGATGTCCAAATTTGACAATTCTTTTTGCTATAGCTCTATAATTGCGATACAGATCTAATGGTTCAATCGAAACAGAAATCAGAGCTCATTTGTTTAATGTGATACCATTTATGCTTGAAGAAACGACGTCGAAACATAAGAAAAATGAGCGCAACACAACCCAAACCTATCTGAAACTCACCCAAGCCCCTCGGAACCCCGTATGAGCATACCAACAAGTCCCATAACATAATACAGACTTACTCGAGACCTGAAATCACGCATAACAACATTGAAACGCGAAACACACCTCAATCAAACTTAATGAACTTTCAAACTTTCGACTTGCAAAAACTCGCGCTGAAACATATCAAATCGACTTGGAATGAACTCAAATTTTGCACACAAAACCTAATACATCATATGAAGCTACTCGTGCCCCTAAACTACTGAGCAAAGTCTAAATGCTCAAATGAACAGTTGGGTCGTTACAACTGACATTTCCAAAATACTTCAAATATTTAACAGAAAATAAATCAAGAAATTCTAAATATGCAAAGTTTTCATAAAAGGGGGTAAAACCTAAAACAACAAGTGCGAAAAATAGATCTCAAAATTAGGGTGTCATTGAGCTCATGAGCATCTATACATCACTAGTATAGAAAAGAAATGTCTACGAGAGTTTGCATCAAATACAAACAAAGAAAGGATAAGGAAGGAGAAAACAAGGACTGCGAACGTCGGGCAGCTACCTCGTAAATCTCCAAAGATCAACCGTGCACGATATCAACGCCCACAGTGTCCCGTAACACCTGGATCTGCACACGAAGTGTAGGGTCTAGCGTGAGTACAACCAACTCAATAACTAATAATAATAAATAAGGAACTGAAAGATAGTGACGAGCTATACAAATTATAATTCATTTTCAGTAGTCTCAACAAAGAAAGTAGACATTCTTTCAAATCTGACAAATTAAGTCAAATCGGTTTATTCATGCCAAATTCAAGTAAAACCGAATAAAAATATCTTTCAGAAGTTTTCAAAGCAGTGATATGTGGAAACTATGTGCAACAACAATGAAATTATATATAGCCTCTCAAGGAAACTACCACTCAGTCCTCCCATTCAGTCCAGCCTCAAAATCACTCATTCCTCACAGCCACTCAGCACTCGGCACTCGCACTCAATAGGTACCCGCGCTCACTGGAGGTGTACAGAGTCTGGAGGGGTTCCTTCAGCCCAAGCTCTATATCAAGTCAATCATGGAATAAATCAATGAAACATGTTGCGGCGTGTAGCCCGATCCCATAAATATCCTCACAATCAGGCCCTCTGCCTCACTCAGTCATAAATCTCCAGTCTCTCGGGCTCTCAAAAATCAGGAAAATCAGCCCAAACAACAATAATATGTTGTATCAACAAGAATAATAGAGACTGAGATATGATATTCAAATAAAAACTGAGACTGAGTACAAATAGCATTTAGCAGGTAATTCAACATGTAATACGGCCTCTGTGGGTCCCAACAGTACCAACACACATCCTAATCATGGTTTCTAACATGATTAACAGTCAAATTTCTATAACATATGGAGAGCATATAGCTAACAACAAGTTTATTCAACTTTTCAGTTTCACGGAACGGACCAAGTCACAATTCCCATAGTGCACGCCCACACGCTAGTCACTAGCATGTGCATCACCTCCAAAGCATAACACAAAATCTGGGGTTTAATACTCTTAGGACCAGATTTAGAACTGTTACTCACCTCAATCCGAGCAAAACTCTACTCCAATATGCCTTTGCCTCGCGTATCAGCCTCCAAACTTCCCGAATCTAGCCATAAGCAGTACAATACAATCAATACAGGCTAAAGGAATCAATTTCACAGGAAAAATACAAAATTATAAGCCAAAATTCGAAATTGGCTCAAACCCGACCCCCGGGCCCACGTCTCAAAATCCGGCAAAAGTCACAAAACCCGAAAGACCATTAACTCACGAGTCTAACCATACCAAATTTGTTCAAGTCCGACATCAAATCGACATTCAAACCCCCAAATTTCACCTCAAAAACTCACCAACTATGTGTAAAATCAGTGGGCAAACGTAATCATTGAAGAGAAATTGTAACGACCCGACCGGTCATTTTGAGCTCTAGCGCGTCGTTTAACAGTTTGAGGCCATGAGCAACTTCACTTCAGGTATTATGACTTGTACACATGGTCGGAATTGAATTTCGGGAAGTTAAGAGTTGATTTGGAAAGAGAGTTCTCATTTCGGAAGCTTTCAGTTGAAAGAATTGACTAAGATTGGATTTTTAGTAAATGACCTCGGAATCGGGATTTGAAGGTTCCGGCAGATTCGTATGATGGTTTTAGATTCGGGTGTTTGTCCGGATCGGGTTTTGGATGACCCGAGAGCGTTTCGGCGCTATTGTGAAAGTTAGCATTTTTGGAAGAATTTCATAAATTTGGGTTGAAGTGCATTTCAATGTTATCGATGTCCATTTGGGATTCTGAGTCTGGGAATAGCTCCGTATGATGATTCTAGTATTAGGAGCGCGATCAAAAATGGATTTGGAGGTCCATGGGTCATTTTGGAGTCATTTGGCTAAATTTAGGAATTTGAAGGCATTGAGAAGTTTGACCGGAGGTGGAATTTTTTTATATCGGGGTCGGATTCCGATTCTAGAATTTGGATTAGGTCCGTAATATCAAATATGACTTGTGTGCAAAATTTGAGGTCAATTGGACCTGATTTGATAGGTTTCGGCATCAAATGTTGAAGTTGGAAGTTCTAAAGTTCATTAAGCTTGAATTTGAGTGCGATTCATGATTTCGATGTTGTTTGATGTGATTTAAGGCCTCGAGCAAGTCAGTATTATGTTTTTATACTTGTGTGAGTGTTTGGCTTGGAAACCCGAGGGCTCGGGTGAGTTTCGGAGTAGCTTCGGAGTAGCTTCGGAGTATTTTGTGAAGAAAATTAGATTTGCTGGTTCTGGTGGCATCGCATTTCATGGGTCGAGAATACGACCATTGCATTTGCGAAGGTAGGCTCACTTTTGTGAATCTAGGGTTGCTGAGGGAAGATTGCATTTGCGAGGGAGTTATCGCTTTTGCGATGCTGTCCTCTTTGCATTTGCGAGGATTTTTGTCGCAAATGTGACCATGGCAGGGGGAAGCTGGGCTTCGCATTTGCGATGCCTTTGTCGCAAATGCGACCATCGCAATTGCGAGCCAAAGGTCACAAATGCGACTTCTGCGTCTGGTGCAAGGGCTTTTTATTCCGAGACTTGGCCCATTTCCCTCATTTCCCACTTGGTCTTAGGCGATTTTTGAGAGCATTTGAGAAGGAGTTCCATCATCATCAAAAGGTAAGTGATTTCTTCTAGTTACGAGTTAAATGCTAGGATTATATATGGATTTAATCATGTAAATTAGTAGAAATTTTGGGATTTTGAAGAAAACCTAGAAATTGGTATCTTTGGAGTTTGACTACGATTTTGGGCATGGAATTGGAAATAAATTATATATTTGAGTTCTTGGGGTTATGGGTAAAGTTTATCTTCAAAAAATTTTGGAATCGAGGCACGTGGGCCCAAGGGTAATTTTATCGACTTTTCGAACGGAGTTGGAAAATTATTGTAAATAGGATTATAATGAGTATTAGAGTATATATTTATGGAATTGCTCAATATTTGACTAATTTTGGAGCGTTGAGCATCGATTTAAGTTGTCTGAAGGGCTTGGGAGCCGGTTATGGGAATTCAGAGTGAGGTAAGTATCCTTTCTAACCTTGTAAGAGGGAATTAACCCCATAGGTGAAATAATTAAATAAGTGCTTCTATTTGAAGGGGCTACATACGCACGAGGTGACGAGAGTCTGTGCGTAGCTAATATTATGCTTATGTCCGGGTAGTCTAGGACCCAAAGGCATTCTTTACTTGCCATACTTGTAATTTTATTGACAATTTAAAAGGTTTAATCATATCGAACTTGGTAAACACATTTCTAAAAGGCTAAACATTATTTTCTTGACTTTTAAAAGAGAAATTTGCTCTTTCTTTAGATAATTGTTCCTGATAAATTTTTGATTGACTGTTTGATGTGTTTATTTATATTTGACCGCGTCGCATGTATGATTCACGAGCGGGGTAATAGATGCATCTATGGTTCGCACCATTCGACTCTCTGGCAATGCACAATTCAAATATTGTTGGATCTGGTCGTACGACCTCGATATGATTTACGCATGCTTGTATTGCTTGCCTTGACATTTATAAATGATGATATTGCCTCTCTGGCCTGAGATAAATTGATAAAGGATGAAATACAAATTTTTAGAAATCTCTTATTATTAAAAGAATTGTTTACCTGCTTCATGCTTATTGAGTTCGAGATCACTTTATAAGAATCCATGTTTCTACACATTTTGGTATTTATTTATTGGACCACTAGTGAGTGTCGAATTCGACCTCTCGTCACTACTTCTTCGAGGTTAGACGGGATACTTACTGGGTATGTGTTGTTTTCGTATTCATACTACACTTGTTGTGCATTTTTGTTGCACAGGCACATGTATATCTAGTGGCCTCGTTGGGCGCAGCGACATGGTTGACACGAAGACTTAGGTGAGCTGCATCTCTCGAGACGACCCGCAGCCAGTAGAGTCTCCTTCAGAGTATTGTGTTTCTTTTCTGTCCAATTGTATTCTGGACAGTTATCGTATTGTACTTTACTTCCTAGAAATTACTCATGCACTTGTGACACAGGATTCTGGGATTATTTCAGAATTATTTGGTAGATAAACTTTGCAAAGACATCATTATTTATTCAATGAAGTTTATTATTTATTGTCTAATGTTTAAAAAGAAATAAATTCGAAATTATTAAAACAAGAACTTACTAGTTATATGGTGTTGGCTTGCCTGACACTGGTGTACGGCGCCATCACGACCCTTAGTAGATTTTGGGTCGTGACAGAAATGGACACAAGGATCTTACCTCAAGAATTCCCCTTGAAAAACCCTCTCAAAATCTCCAAAATCCGAGCTCAAAATGTTGAAATGAAGTCAAAATCGCAAACCCTCATTTTTTATATGTTCTGCCCAGGCTTTTCGCACCTTTGGCCATATCTCTGCACCTGCGGAACAACTTTTACGGTAATTCTCCGCCTTTGCAGAAGCCACTTAGATTTTCCAAGTCCGCATCAGCGGTCCAGGTTTCGCACCTGCGGAGGCGCTTCTGCAACCAAATCCCGCTCCTGCTTCTGCCAGTCTCCTCCTTGACTGCTTCTGCGAGCTCGCACCTGCGGTGCCCACTCCGCAGGTGCGGTTACGCAACAAAACTTCAGCTGTCCTCAAATCAAACTCCAAGTCCGTTAACCACCCGAATTCAACTCGAGGCCCCCGGGACCTCAACCAAACATACCAACAAGACGAACTTAGTCGGACCCTCAAATTACCTCAAACAACATCAAAAACACGAATTGCACACGGATTCAAGCCTAATGAACTTTTAAACTTTTAAATTCTACAAACGACGCCGAAACCTATCAAACCACGCCCGATTGACCTCAAATTTTGCACACAAATCAATGACACCACAAACCTACTCCAACTTCCGGAATCAGAATCCGACCCCGTAATAAAAAAGTCCACCCCCGGTCAAACTTCCAAAATTCTAACTTTCGCCATTTCAAGCCTAATTCTACTACGGACCTCCAAATCTCAATCCGGACACGCTCCTAAGTTCATAATCACTCAACGGAGCTAACAGAACCATCAAAATTCAAATATGAGGTGGTTTACTTGACTTTTCTAACTTAAGCTTTCAATTAAGAGACTAAGTGTCTCAATTCACTCTGAATTCTCTCCGGACCCGAACCAAGTAATCCGATAAGTCATAAAATAACAGTAAAGCACAAAAATGAGCAGAAAAGGGGGAACGGGGCTACAACTCTCGAAACGACAGGCGGGATCTTTACAATAGACGTGCTAAACTAATAATAAGTAGTTGATGTGTTTGGTAGAAAAGTGCTGATAAGATTTTTTTTTGTTAAAATGACCAAAATACCCTTAAAACTTTACAAAAGATTATAGATTAAAAATTATCTTTGTAAAGAAAAGGATGATCAATGAATATGGAATGAAGAGAAAGTTAGAAAAATTATTTTGGAAAAATATTTTGTGAATAAAAAAATATTAGTATTAAGGATAAACTAGTAAAAACTTTGGTCAAATTAAAAGTGTTTATAAGTTGAAAAGCCAACTTATGATTTATTGTTGATTTTAGTTTACAAGCACTTTGGGTGTTTACCAAATACGTAGATAAACCAAAAGGTACTTATAAGTCATTTTATAAGCTTAACCAAACACCCTCTTAGTCCAAGTCGAGTCTAAGCCAATAAGAAAATACGATCATAGCAGTCGATGCAGTACTGATTCCTGGCGGTTCCGCTGATCTTCTTATAAATTCCATTCCTAAAAAACCCGACAATCGAGAGGCTAGTTTGTCGAATTATATCATTGATCACCAAGAGTCATCATACACCACTTATATTATTGCTACCTCTCGTATGTGCTTATCACCTTATTACCTCTGTCATTATATATATATATATATATGTGTGTGTGTGTGTGGCATAAATAGTAATTGCAATTCAATACAATATAAATTAACAAAATTTATACTCAAAGTATAATGATAAATAAATTAGTGCGAATAATAATAATAATAATAATAATAATAATAATAATAATAATAATAATAATAATTACAAAATAACTGCATTGCGATCACAACGATCGCAACGACATGCACACGTACCATATACAGTTAGAACGGCACCTTTTTATGTTCTTGTCTATTTTTCAAACTTTATTGAAGTTATTCAATATGAATTTTACATAATTCGTAGGCATAGGATCGGAGCATTAAAGATGAAAATTGAACCTCCACTTTTGTAACAGTAATAAACAACAAGGCTCATTTTGAATCTATCTGTCTATATATTATTAAAAGGAGAGGAAAAAATCCTTACCTTAAGCCAAGTGACATAATAAAAAAAGCCACATTATTTATTTAGTTAATAAT
This sequence comes from Nicotiana knightiana, assembly GCA_005239525.1. Classification (NCBI taxonomy): domain Eukaryota; kingdom Viridiplantae; phylum Streptophyta; class Magnoliopsida; order Solanales; family Solanaceae; genus Nicotiana; species Nicotiana knightiana. The sequence continues at coordinate 94,418 of ML433594.1, forward strand.
TAGTTATTGATTATTATTTTTAAATTTAAATATCTATAGAATAATAAAAAGAAATTATAATTAAAAAAATTATCCATTCAAATTGGAGAGTGGTTTCAAATTGGAGTCTTTAATTTTAAATAAAAAACTAAAATTACAAAAAAATAAAAAACCACCAATTCAAGATTTATTTTTTTAATAATACTTTTTGTTTTTCTTTTTAAAAACAAAAAGATTATTTTTTCAGAAAATATTATTGAGAATAATAAAATAAAATATAAAATATAAACTATATATATTCTATTATTTTATAAAAATAAAGTAGTATACAAAAATTTAAATAAAGTAATATGCTTATAAAAGTTTCTATTAACAATGATAATACTAAATATTGGATAATATAATAAAGAAAAATATAAAACAAAAAAAGTTATTCAATGCTGATATTTATCTATCTATCTATCTATATATTTTAAAAGGATAGGAAAAACACATCTCCTTACGCCAAGTGGCAGCCTAGAAAAATGCCGCAAGGCATAAGTAGTTAATAATTAGTTATTTAGTAAATGATTAGCTATTGGTCATTTTTTTAATGTAAATATTTATAAAATAATAAAATAAAATATTTTATAATAAAAAACAAAAAATAAAAAAAAATTATCCATTACATTGGAGAGTAGTTTCAAGTTGGAGTTTTTAGATGTAACGACCCGACTGGCTGTTTTGCGTATCAGGACCTCGTTCCCCTAAATGAGACTTCCCGTAGCGGCTTATTATGATTTATGACTTGCGGGGATGGGTGGTACGGGATTCAGAAGCGTTTAGAGTGGTATAGGAACACTTGGTTCCTTAAGGTTGGCCTTTAAGGCCAAAGTTTGACTTCGGTCAACATTTTGAGTAAACGACCTCGGAATCGAGTTCCGACGGTTCCGGTAGCTTTGTATGATGATTTCGGACTTGGGCGTATGTTCGGAATGAGTTTTGGATGATCCTGGGGCATTTCGGTGCCCAATATCGAAATTAGAGTTTCCTTAAGTTTGAAATTTGGTTTGGAACGTGTTTTTGTGTTATCGAGATCCGAATGGAATTCCGAGACTGGGAATCATTCCGTTGTGTCATTTATGACTTGCTTGCAAAATTTGGTGTCATTCCGAGTAGTATAGGTCGGTTCAGCGCATTGTTAGCGAATTCAAGAACTTTAAGTTCTTAAGTTATGATTCTAGGGGTTTTGGGATGTGATTTGAGTTTAGCATCGTTTTGAGTGTTCCGAAGGCTCGAGCGAGTCTGTATTATGATTTGGGACTTGTTGGTATATTTGGACGGGGGCTCGGGTGGGCCCAGGTGCCTCCCGGACACCACACGAGGCTAAAAACCAGCTAAAATGGCTGTTGGTGCACATGTTCTGGTGTGACCGCAGGTGCGGTTTCCCAGTCGCAGGTGCGACCCCCAGGGGGCAGCCCATTACTCGCAGGTGCGGACAAAGTTCCGCAGGAGCGGAGTCGCGGGTGCGTTCTCCTCTCCGCGGGTGCGGGCCCAGGCTTTCTTGCTCATTTCGGCAAGTGCGAGCCTTTGCTCGCAGGTGCGAGACCGCAGGTGCGGTCCTCGAGCCGCAGGTGCGAAACCATTGTCAGGTAGTATGTTGTTTTAAACACGGGAAAAGCTCATTTTATCCATTTTTCTTCCATCATTGTTGACTTAGGGAGCTTGGGAAAGGGCCAATCCACCTAGCTACTGAAAGGTAAGTGATTTTCACTCCAATATTAGTTTAATACATGAAATCCTAGGTAGATTAACCTCCTAATTAGTGGAAAATCATGGGTTAGAATGAAAACCTAGGGTTTATGAAAATTTGGAAAATTACCACGAAATTTGCCATGGAACCATACAAAAACTATATATTAACGATCCTTAGGCTATGGGTAAGTGTTTCCTTCGAAATTTTTCGGAATCCGAGCATGTGTACCTGGGGGTATATTTTAGGATTTTTCAAAGTGAGGTGAAATAACTAAGTAAATAGGAGAATTTAATACTTTTGAGTATAAATTGATATATTTGTATAACATTTGGCTAGTTTTGAGTCCTTGGGTGACGAGTTTGGAGTTTTGGGCGCGTTCTTGACCTGGAGAGTAGGTTCGACACAAGGTGAGTCTCCTTTCTAACCTTGTAAGAGGGAATTGTCCCCATAGGTGATTATAAATAATTGCATGTCCTTATTTGCGGGGGCTACACACACACGAAGTGACGAGAGTCCGTGCGTAGCTACTACTATGTTATGTTGGGTAGTTCTAGGACTCACGAGTATGCTTATATGTGCCTTGCATGTATTACTAAACGTCTTTTGAGTTGCTTATTATCCTTGAATTGGCATGAGAATATTAGGAAGTTGTGTTCCATATTATACTGCTTAAGTTCTTTCCTTAAAGTATAATCTCTGTTAACTCCTTAAAATTGATAATTTTATGTATGTATGTGGCACCCGCGTCACATGTATGATTCGTGAGCGGAATAGCCCTACTATTATGTCAACTGTGTCGCATGTTCGATTCACGAGCGGGGTAATAGATGCATCTATGGTTCGAGCCGTTTGATACTCGGTAATGCATTATTTATTTTCGCGACGTTTCGGCCGTACGCTTCCGGCCTATTATGTGCTATATGATTTACTGGGAATTTGTTGTAATTGTATAAACTATTTTCATGTGAAAAGGGAATTTAGTACATTATATGCTAGTGGAATTTAACATGCAACGGTAATTACAACTATAATTGATAATTTATATCTTTGTGATTTCTACGACTGTTATGCCTGCCTAGTTCCTATTAAATTATGTTATTTAAAAATGTTGACCCTAGTGAGTATCACGTCTACCTCTCGTCACTACTTCTTCGAGATTAGGCGGGATACTCACTAGGTACATATCTGTTTATGTACTCATGCTACGCTTTTGTACTTAATTGTACAGGCTCTGAGGCAGGTGCATCTTGGTATTCATTCAGAGCTCGTCCCTGACGTGTATTTGGCGTGGACTTCTCGGTGAGCTGCTTTCCTTGACGTATCTCTATGGCAGCACCTTGGAGTTCCTCTTTTCTATTGCTATGTCTGTATTACTTTTGTTCAGACAGTAGGGCAAACTTGTACTCTCTTTTGGATACTCGTTTCTATTAGATGCCCGTAGACCTGTGACGATAGTTCCTGGCATGCCCACGTAGTGGATATTCTATTCTTTTGGGTTGTAATTATTGGTGGTGATTACTATATTTATTGCTCACTTTGGTCGTTTAAGTCACTAATTTAATTCAAATTTATGTTTTTGAAAGAAAAAAAAACCTCTTAAGTATGGTGAATTGTTTATAAATTAAAAAGGGATCACTAGTAAATTAAAGTTGGCTTGCCTGGCATTGAAGTTGGACGCCATCGCGACTTAAATTGGGATTTGGGTCGTGACATTAGATTATTTAAAAATTTATATATTATTAAAAGAAGAGAAAAAAAATACTCCCCTTAAGCCAAGTGGCATCATAAAAAAAGCCACATTAGTTATTTAGTTAATAATTAGTTATTGATTATTATTTTTAAATTTAAATATCTATAAAATAATAGAAAGAAATTATAATAAAAAATGAAAAAAAAAATATCCATTCAAATTGGAGAGTAGTTTCAAATTGGAGTCTTTAATTTTAAATAAAAAACTAACATTTCAAAAAAATAAAAACCGCCAATTCAAAATTTATTTTTTTAACAATAGTTTTTCTTTTTCTTTTTAAAAATAATAAGTTTCTTTATTCAGAAAATATTATTGATAATAATAGAATAAAATAAAAAATATAAACATATATATCTTTTATTATTTTATAAAAATAAAGTAGCATACAAAAACTTAAATAAATTAATATGCTAATAAAAGTTTCTATTAACAATGCTAATACTAAATATTGGATAATATAATAAGGAAAAATATAAAACAAAAAAGTTATTCGATGCTGATCTTTATCTATCTATCTATCTATCTATATATTTTAAAAGGATAGGAAAAACACATCTCCTTAAGCCAAGTTGCAGCCTAGAAAAACGCCGCAAGGCATAGCAAATAATTGGTTATTTAGTAAATAATTAGTTACTGATCATAGTTTTTGAATTTAAATATTTATAAAATAACAAAATAAATTATTTTATAGTAAAAAACGAAAATTTTAAAAAAAACCGTCCATTACATTGGAGAGTAGTTTCAAGTGGAAGTTTTTAAATTTAAAAATCTATATCTATATTTATATATTATTAAAAGGAGAGGAAAACCCCCTCTCATTAAGCCAAGTGGCATCATAAAAGAAAGCCACATGGCATAAGTAGTTAATAATTAGTTATTTAGTTAATAATTAGTTATTGGTTATTATTTTTGAATTTAAATATCTTTAAAATAATTAAAAACAAATTATAATAAAAATGAACCAAAAATTGTCCATTCAAATTGGAGAGTAGTTTCAAGTTGGAGTCATTAATTTTAAATAAAAAACTAAAATTATAAAAAAAAAACCGCAAATTCAAATGTTTTTTTTTAATAAAATTTTTGTTTTTCTTTTCAAAAATAAAAAGTTTATTTACTGAGAAAATATTATTGAGAATAATGGAATAAAATATAAAATATAAACATATATATCTTCTATTACAGTATAAAAATAAAGTAGCATACAAAAATTTAAATAAAGTAATATGCTAATAAAAGTTTCTATTAACAATGCAATAATGCTAAATATTACAAAACAAAAAAGTTATTCAATGCCTATATTTATCTATCTATCTATATATTTTAAAAGAAATGGAAAATCACATGTCCTTAAATCAAGTGGCAGCCTAGAAAAACGCCGTAAGGCTTAAGCAGTTAATAATTAGTTATTGGTCATAATTTTTTAATTTAAATATTTATAAAATAATAAAATAAAATATTTCATAATTAAGAACGAAAATTGAAAAAAAACTGTCCATTACATAGGAGAGTGGTTTCAAGTTGAAGTTTTTAAATTATTTAAAAATAAAAAACTAAAATTAGAAATAATAAAATATACCAATTCAAAATTTCTTTGTTTTTCTAATAATTTTTTTTTCTTTTTAAAATTAAAAAGTTTATTTATTCAGAAAATATTACAAAGAATAATAAAATAAAGTATAAAATAAAATAAAATATTTTCTATTATATTATAAAATGAAAGTAGCATACAAAAGTTTAAATAAAGTAATCTATCTTTAATATATTATTATAAGGGGAGGAAAGAGCCCTCTTCTTAAGAGTGACATCATAAAGAAAGTTACATGGCATAAGTAGTTAATAACTAGTATATTATTAGAAGGAGATGAAAAAGCCCCCTCTTTAAGCCAAATGACAGCCTACAAAAAAGCCACATATAAGTAGTTAACAATTAGTTATAAGTTATGGTTTTTGAATTTAAATATCTATATAATAATAAAATAAAATATTTTTATAAAAAAAATTGCCACGACCTAAAATCCACTAAGAGTCGTGATGGCGCCGGACACCATTATCAGGCAAGCTAACACCAAGAAGTTAATTAAATCCTCATTTTTTTAGTATTTTTGAAATCATTTCTTTCCTGTGCACTGCCAGAGGGTCAAATAAAGCGAACCATAGATGCATCTATTACCCCGCTCGCAAATCATACATGCGACGCGGCCAAATATAAATAAATCCTCTTTTTTTTTTGTATTTTTGAAATCATCTCTTTCCTGTGCACTGCCAGAGGGTCGAATGACGCGAACCATAGATGCATCTATTACCCCGCTCGCAAGTCATACATGCGACGTGGTCAAATATAAATAAAAGGATTACCCCGTCCGCGAATCATACATATGACACGGCTACCCATAGGTACACACATTCAAACAGTCAACCAAGACTTCATTAGGGAAATAATTACCCAAGGAAATGACAACTTCTCTTTTAACAGTCAAGAAAGTGATGTTTAGCCCTTTAGAAATTCATTTACCAAGTTCGATATGATTTAACCAATTTAAATTGACAATAAAGTTACAAGTATGGCAAGTAAAGCATGCTTTTGGGTCCTAGACTACCCGGATTTAAGCATAATAGTAGCTACGCACGGACTCTCGCTACCTCGTGCGTACGTAGCCCCCACAAATAGTAACACATAATTAATCATTTCACCTATGGGGACAATTCCCTCTTACAAGGTTAGAAAGGAGACTTACCTCGCTCCGAAGTTCCATAACCGGCTTCCAAGCCCTTCCGATGACTCAAATCGATGCACAACGCTCCAAAACTAGCCAATAATTATGCAAACCATTAATTTATGCTAAAATACCCATTATAATCCAATTTATAACAATTCCTAACCCCGATCGAAAAGTCGATAAAAATCACCCTCGGGCCCACGTGACCCGATTCCGAAATTCTTCAAAGACAAACTTTACCCATAACCTCACGAACTCAAATATATAATTTACTTTCAATTTCATGACCAAAATCATGGTCAAAATCTAAGAATACCAAATTTCTAGGTTTTCTACCAAAACCCTACAATTTCTACAAATTTCCATGATAAAATCCTTATACTAACCATGTATTTAACTTGGAATAAGCGGGAATCACTTAACTTGTGATGCTCAATGAAAATCTCCCCTTGAATCTCTCCACAATCGCCCAAACCAAATGAAAAATGGGAGAAAAATGGGCCAAATCCCGATCTTAAAACATTCTGCCCAGCAATTCTTCGCACCTGCGGTCCACCTGCCGCTCCTGCGTCTCCGCACCTACAAAAATTTCCATCGCAGGTGCGGTCTAAGCTAAACTCGACCACGTCCACTTCTGCGGAGCCCGGACTGCTCCTGCGGCCTCGCTTCTGCAGGAGCTGCGTCGCACCTGCGACCAAAAACCCGCAGGTGCGGTTACACCAGATACCAACTGCTTTATTTCTTCTTCAAATCTCCGAATTTGATCCGTTAACCACCCAGAATCCACCCGAGGCCCCCGGGACGCCGTCCAATCGCACCAACCAGTTCCAAAACATAATGTGGACCCGGTCGATGCCTCAAATCACATCAAACAATGCTAATACCACGAATTGCATTCCAACTCAAGCTTTATGAACTTTAGAACTTCAAACTTCCTCATTCGATGCCGAAACCTATCAAATCACGCCGATTGACCTCGGATTTAGCACACTAGTCGCATTTGACATTACGGACCTACTCCAACATTAGGAATCAAAATCTAACACATATATCAGAAGGCCTTCTTCCGGTCAACTCCTCAAAAACCTTCAAATTCCTAACTTTAGCCAAATGACCCCAAATTTACGAGTTTATTCCTAAAAGGCTAACTTCCACAATAGGCGCCGAAACGTGGGTCGTTACAATGAAAATTGAAAAAACTGTCAATTCAAATAGGAGTAATATGTTAATAATTTCTATTAACAATGTAATTAAACTAAAAATTAGATAATCTCCAAAAAATTTGGAGATTCAAAAATTATTTTTTTAAAAAGCAAAAAGAAAATGTTAAAAAAAAAAACAAAGACACAAAAAAATTAACTAGTCAAACATGGGTGAGGGTTGGTTTAATTTAGTTTATTTCTTTGTTTTTTAAATAAAATTATTTCCATTTTTCTTTTTAAAAATGTCACGACCCAAAATCTATTAAGGTCGTGATGGCACCGGACACCACCGTCAGGCAAGCCAATCATTAAATAGTTGATATAATTTCCTGTTTTAACATTTTTCGAAAATTGTTACCTTTCACTTACAAGTCATAAAAACGAATAAAAATTTATCAAATAAATACGACAGGTAAACTATTCCATTTATTCAGTTAAATCCCAAACACATCCCAGAACCCGGTCTCACAAGTGCATGAGCAATTTCTAAGGATTTACACAATCATTACAAAGCTTGTCCGAGATACAAAGTGGACAATGGAATTTAAAACAAAATGAAGACAGTACGAGGGAGACTCTGTCAGCTACGGATCGCCTCCGGATAATGCAGCTCGCCTAAGTCTCCAAACCAGCCACATCGCTATGAAGGTACCTGTGCAATAAAAATGCACAGCAAGTGTAGCATGAGTACGAAAACAACTTGTACTCAGTAAGTCATACCGCCTAACCTCAGAGAGTTAGTGACGAGAGGTCGAATCAGGCACTTACTAGAGGTCAATTTAATATATTCAAGTGAGACACTAAGCATGAATGTCATAGACAATTTCTTAAAATAAGGAATTAATAATATCAACTCCTTCCACATTTAACACTTTAAATCTTCGTCATTTCAATTGACAATTTAAATCATAATCCGAGATAAGAAACATCAGACTTATTTCACATTTTACACATAAATTCTCCTTCCTCATAACTAGCCATTAAAACTTCCTTAGGCCGATAAACATGTATAAATCACAGCAAATATGCAGTAAATATCATGCGCAAGCAATGCCGAGGGTCGACGACCCGAACCAACATAAACATAAACTGTGCACTGCCGAGGGTCGAACGGCCCGAACCATAGATGCATCTATTTTCCCCGCTCACGAATCAATCATGCGACGCGATCAACATACTAATAATAAGGCTAACCTGCTCGCGAATCATACCTGCGACGCAGGTGTTCATATGAATATACATAAATACAGGGTCATCCTGCTCGCGAATCATACATGTGACTCAAGCACCCAAAGTTACATATATTCACACCAATAAACCATATTTTTATCAGGAAAATTAGTTGTTCAATGAAGTGACAAAATTCCCTTTTAATAAAAATGAGTATAATATTTAAAACTTTTCTGGAGATTTACTTGCCAAATTCGACAGGGTTCCAAACCCGATAGGTTTATCCGAAACACAATTATCCAAGGAAGAATCAATTGTCCTTCTAAGTGATTAAGAAAAGTAAACTCTATCCTTCTCATAGATTTAGATACTAATTGAAAGAATCACATAATATTTTATTGACAAGGTCACCAATACAACAAGTAAAGCATGCTAGTGGGTCCTAGACTACCCGGGCATGGCATAATAGTAGCTACGCACGGACTCCCGTCACCTCGTATATACGTAGACCCCGCAATTAATAGCATGTATTCATTTAGTTCACCTAGGGTGACAATTCCCCCTCACAGAGTTAGAAAGGAGACTCACCTCACTCCGAAATTCCATAACCGGCTTCCAAGCCCTTCCGATGACTCAAATCGATGCACAACGCCCCAAAACTATTCAAATAACGACAAACCAATGAAAATATACTCCAATATTCGTTAAAAATTAAAATTATATAAACTCCCATCTCCGCTTAAGGAATTGACCAAAATGTCCTTGGGTCCACGTGCCCGGAATCTGAAATTTCTCGAAGATATACCCTACCCATAGTCTTACTAACTCAAACATACAATTTACTCTAAATTCCATGCCCAAATTTGTGGTAGAAATCCAAAATACCATTTCTAAGTTTTCTTCAAAATTTTCCCAATTTTTATACAAATTCTCATTTATAATTCCATGTAATAACCTTGTACTTAACTTAGAAACATGAAGGAATTACTTACCTAGCATTGCATGAAGAAAATCCTCTCTTAAAGCCCCTCAAAATCACCCCACACCAAAAGAAAATGGGAGAAATGAGCCAAGAATCCTGTTTAAAATAATACACTACCCAGGCATCCTTGTATGCGATCGCACAAAAGCCTCTGTGATCGCATAGGCCTTCTAGGCTGCCTCCATAATTTCCCTACGTGATCGCACTCACACTCATGCGATCGCACAAGCCATTCCCAGCTCCCTCAAAATTTCCTTCTCCGCGATCGCAACTTCCCCCTTGCGTTCGCACAAGCCAACCCAGCAGCCCCCAGGTGCACTGTGCAATCGCACACCACTTCTTGCGCATAGACCAAAATCCAGCCTTCCAATTTTTCCTTCTTCGCAATCGCACAAAAAGGACCGCGATCACATTGCACACCAGATGCACCAGCAAAACAGCAGCAACAAATCACCCAAAAATGACCCGAAACCACCCCGAAACACACCCGACGCCCCCGGGACCCCGTCCAATCACACGACTCAGTTCCATCCATAACATCCCACGGACTTGCTCGAGGCCTCAAATCACATCAAACAATGCCGAAATCACGAATCGCACCCATGTCCAAATTTAGGAAATTCCTTCAAAATGCTGACTTCCACAATATACGCCGAAACACTCCCGGATTATCCAAAGCCCGATCCGGACATACGCCCAAATCCGAAATCATCAGGCAAACCTGCTGGAACCTTCAAATCCTAATTCGGAGGTCGTTTTCTCAAAATTCCAATCTTAGTCAATTTGTCCAACTTAAGGCTTCTGAAATGAGAATTTTCTTTCCAATTTAACTCTAAACTTCCCGAAATTCAATTCTGACCACACCTACATGTCATAATACTTGAAATAAGGCTACCCATGACCTCAAACTGCTGAACGACGCGCTAGAGCTCAAAACGACCGGTCAGGTCGTTACATTCTCCCCCACATAAATAGACGTTCGTCCTCGAACGTGCCAAGAACTGCTCTGGAGTTATCTGAAATCACTATTTAACACATCGCGCACCTCTCCGTGCTACCACAACCCAGCTGAGTATATTAGCTTGATCAAATTTGAATATTTCTTCATTTATCCATATAGTAAGCTTAGAATCCAGTTCCAACACTTGAAATTTCTCTTGCCAGGCCTAGTTCCAATATATAAACACTGTATCAACTACCATACGAGGTACCCGAACATGACTGCATACCTTTGCTGAATTAGCACCATGCACTGCAAAATTCATCATCTAACCACAATGACGCTCCATGAACCTTGATAGCCAAAATTTCACGAATCTGATGCTACCGATGCACCTCATAACAAATATACATACATCCTGCTATAATGCTGACGATACCACCGCAACGGAGGAGATGTGTAGAAATTCATACCCAACTGCAGAGTTAACAAATCATTGAATATCTCATCTTGACTAGAATTATCACCTCATTATGAACAGAATAATGGTATTTGTCCTTTAACGTATTTCACATAATCTTATCGCACTTGATCCCTGATCCAATAATCTCGTCTCGCCCAGTATGAACAATTCAGACAACAAATCATCCCAGACATGATCAACAGTCTCACATGATACTGCATCGAGCCAATAGGCCACAACTCGAACATGATAAATAAGAAATGACTCAGGAAGGGACTACTCAACTCCCGCAACTAATGTGAACTTTTTCAGAAAATAGGAAGTAAAACACAAGAAAATAAATATAGGAACCTGACTCATCATCACACTGTTGCGGCGTGCAACCCGATCCAAATAACATAACCGTGGCGGCGTGCCACCCGATCCAAATAACATGCCCGTGGCGGCGTGCCAGCCGATCCAAATAACGTAACCATGGCGGCGTGCCACCCGATCCAAATGACATAAAATTCACGTAAGGAAATATACACGGAGCTGAATTGCTCACTATTACAAATTTTTGAATATTGATGATAAGCACGCTAAGTGCATAATACCATCCTGGGGAGACTGATAAAGCCATATGCTTACAAAACTCAAGCACAACTGAGGTGCGATATATATATATATATATACACACACACACTCTGGATCTCAAGAGCCATCCTGCTCACATAACATCATCACTACACAGGACCTCAACACATAAGAAATTATCAAGCCGTTTCACAACTCACACGGCATAATCATAATATCACATGAATTTGACGAAGACGGAACAATCACCTGATATTCCAACACCCCTCCCTGAGGAGCGTTATACTGAAATTAACACATCTGCCTCACATGAAGCCCATAACCATATTTAAATCCATTCCTACACTTCAAGTCGATTCTGCTCGCAATGAACTAGGCTGATAGCCTTAGCCGGGGTCCATAATAACCCACTTCCTCTCATAATACATGAGAGCAACCATCATAGCCGGGACAACCTCCCACAATCCACAACCAACTGGACAGAACGCCTTCCTGGCATAAATTTTCAAACAAGCAATATTGCACTTCCTTATACTTTGTCTAAATCTTCAATCAATTAGGTGACTACCTGTCACACTTATACCATCTTCCCGTGTTCACGTTCCCACGAACTTCCACGAGGTAACAAGTATGCCCATCCATAACACCGACCACACTATGGCCGCAAAACACATCAAGAACCCATGACCAGGGTACAAAGCCTCTCTCACCGAATATCGATCTCAGGTGACACTGAGATAACACCAGCTTACTCTGAACTTTCAAATCACTTTTTTTTTCCTGCTCATCCGAGCTCATGACATCCTTGTCAACACCGAACTGCAACCTCGATCCTTAATTCCAGTTACCTACTGCTTACTACACCTAACATGCCAATACGAGATAACACAAGAATTCCATCATAACTCCTGAACCACTAATAGGGTGAACACTTCATCATATAGAGACCTTTTACTTATCTCAATTCAGGAGAACAGTAACAACACTCAAGTGAATTCTCACAATCACCCAAAATGAAAATCTTTAAGTAGTGGTCTGAACTACCATAACCCTCTCGGGATCCGCATACACCTGACAGGCCATAGCACTCGAATGCTCCCAAATTAAAATCTGTTACTGCGACCGTCAAACCTCGCACACACTGTGCAAACCACACACATAACTCAATCACACTGACGAAACTGATCATTGCCGTAAATGTGTCACTTCAACTATGGCTAATCAATCTATCTTCTTTTAATCATCCTTAAATGCCTTAGAATAATAGTAACTTCCTTCAACTCATAGTAACTCAACCCCCACTCATCCCGAGTGACCTTGATTCATGAGACCATGCTGCCTAAATCCCGTAACCCATCTCATACCCTCCTGATAATCTTTCTACAACCCGGAGTTTATTTCTCTCACTCCTCCAATACTATCCTGCATGCTGGAAATAAAATAGAACACTCCAACCATTTTCCCTTTCTCAGGAATTATACTGCAAAAGCTCAATTCTTAATCATACTGCTGCCCTTAACCCTTAAACACCGCATTCTTAATTTTTGAATTCATTTGGTCTGCTATGGAGAGTCACCCACCCTGACTGGCCCCGAATACAATCAACTCCAAGGCTCTTCTAGCACATGAACGTCCTCTCAATGAAGTACGTGACTGAGTCACTACCCTTATAACTCGCCTATGCATTAAGCAAAATTCTGAATCTTCCAAAGCCTAACCCTGGTCCGATAGGACCAAGTTTTGCACACATTCATCAGATCCCATGCACAATTACCATTCTACTTCTTTCCCTTAGATGTACTAACTTGCCAATATGCCGACAATCCGCAACCCCATGAGAACACAATCCTACAGCCCAACTGCAGGTGGTGGGACTCCCCCACTTAGCCTGAAGCTACCCCTGACACCACTCTAGACCCTGCTGAGATCCTTTCTCCTTTGTTAACATGAATCTTTCTCAACCGATCCGTCCAATTCTTCCAAATTCTCTTGCTAGCACTCCCTAATTACTCAAATTATCTAGCATCATTCACATATCCTGCCTCCTACCGAACAGCCACTAGAATCCCTTATAGAGTCTTGCCAACCACACGACCGCTAACCTACTCACAGGAGGTAACCCACTTATGTAATTCATCAACTGACACCTTCTAACGACGCTGTACTGCACTATCTCTATGATATCAATACTCCATCCTAAGCCCGTTCTCATTCACCAACCTTACCAGTCCGCCCGCTCCCCATGGACATCTACTAACTGTGCTAAAATACCTTCTAATTCACCACTATGTTGCCGCTCCCCCACTTTGCGACTGCCCGACTTTCGCTTCTTACACCTGGCCTCCTAGAAATGGAACCACCGCCTAGCCTCAATTCAAAATCATTCTCTGCCAACCGCATTCTTCAATACTTTTTCACCATACTCTGGCCCCATGCACCCGAAGAAACCATGGCACTGACGAGCTTAACACATTCCATTCGATCAAAGACGACGATAACACGTCATAGGTGAATACTCCACCTTACTTGAAAACACCAAGTCTTACTACTTTATCAACCCCAACTGGACCATTCATAATCCAAATGCCTTTCCTCTGTCGGAACTAATATACCGAAATATCGAAATCACACTCTGAGAAGACCTCCCTTCAAACCATTCATCAGGACTCAACACATAGGCAAGCGTCCTACCCTCACACCCACATCGCGCGATAACCAATCGTAAAAATCATCACAACCTGAGCATAACCTCAAGGCTCTCAGAAACACAACTACTGAGCTGAAACAACATATTATCCTTCTGCAGGGCCACAACAACAGCCCCAACCAATTACACATGGAAAACATCTCGCATCATATCCGTAGCACCATTTCGATTCTTCACATTCCCGATTCATAACAAGCGCTTCGCGACGCGTAAGATTGAGTAGGAATAAACATAGGCATAAGTCTTAAAGGAATCAAATCGCACGATGAGGAATCAAGAAGGGAAGTACTCCTAACATCACTATAGCCTCTCGAAGATAAGTACAAACGTCTCCGTACCGATCCGCAAGACTCTACTAGACTTGCTCATGACTCGTGAGACCTAAGGGAACCTAGTGCTCTGATACCATGTTGTCACGACCCAAAATCAATTAAGGTCGTGATGGCGCCGGACACCACCGTCAGGCAAGCCAATCATTAAATAGTTGATATAATTTCCTGTTTTAACATTTTTCAAAAATTATTTCCTTTCACTTACAAGTCATAAAAATGAATAAAAATTTATCAAATAAATACGATAGGTAAACTATTCCATTTATTCAGTTAAATCCCAAACACATCTTAGAACCCGGTGTCACAAGTGCATGAGCAATTTCTAAGAATTTATACAATCATTACAAAGCTTGTCCGAGATACAAAGTGGACAATGGAATTTAAAACAAAATGAATACAATATGAGGGAGACTCTGTCAGCTACGGATCGCCTCCGGATAATGCAGCTCGCCTAAGTCTCCAAACCAGCCACATCTCTATGAAGGTACCTATGCAATAAAAATTCACAACAAGTGTAGCATGAGTACGAAAACAACGTGTACTCAGTAAGTCGGCCGCCTAACCTCAGAGAGGTAGTGACGAGAGGTCGAATCAGACACTTGCTAGAGGTCAATTTAATATATTCAAGTGAGACACTAAGCATGAATGTCATAGAAAATTTCTTAAAATCAGGAATTAATAATATCAACTCCTTCCACATTTAACACTTTAAATCTTCGTCATTTCAGTTGACAATTTAAATCATAATCCGGGATAAGAAACATCAGACTTATTTCACATTTTACACATAAATTCTGCTTCCTCATAACTGGCCATTAAAACTTCCTTAGGCCGCTAAACATGTATAAATCACAGCAAATACGCAGTAAATATCATGGGCAAGCAATGCCGAGGGTCGACGACCCGAACCAACATAAACATAAATCGTGCACTGCCGAGAGTCGAACGGTCCGAACCATAGATGCATCTATTTTCCCCGCTCGTGAATCAATCATGCGACGTGGTCAACATAATAATAATAAGGCTAACCTACTCACGAATCATACCTGCGACTCAGGTGCTCATATGAACATACATAAATACAGGGTCATCCTGCTCGCGAATCATACATGCGACTCAGGCACCCAAAGTTACACATATTCACACCAATAAACCACATTTTTATCAGGAAAATTAGCTGTTCAATAAAGTGATAAAATTCTCCTTTTAATAAACATGAGTATAATATTTAAAACTTTTATGGAGATTTACTTGCCAATTTCTATAGGGTTCCAAACTCGATAGGTTTATCCGAAACACAATTATCCAAGGAAGAATCAATTCTCCTTCTAAGTGATTAAGAAAAGTAAACTCTATCCTTCTCATTGATTTAGATACTAATTGAAAGCATCACATCATATTTTATTGACAAGGTCACCAGTACAACAAGTAAAGCATGCTAGTGGGTCCTAGACTACCCGGACATGGCATAATAGTAGCTACGCACAGACTCCCGTCACCTCGTGCATACGTAGCCCCCGCAATTAATAGCATGTATTCATTTAATTCACCTAGGAGGACAATTCCCCCTCACAAAGTTAGAAAGGAGACTCACCTCGCTCCGAAATTCCATAATCGGCTTCCAAGACCTTCTGATGACTCAAATCGATGCACAACGCCCCAAAACTATTCAAATAACGACAAACCAATGAAAATATACTCCAATATTCGTTAATAATTCAAATTATATAAACTCCCATCTCCGCTTAAGGAATTGACCAAAATGCCCTTGGGTCCACGCGCCCGGAATCCGAAATTTCTCGAAGATATACCCTACCCATAGTCTTACTAACTCAAACATATAATTTACTCTAAATTCCATGCCTAAATTCGTGGTAGAAATCCAAAATACCATTTCTAGGTTTTCTTCAAAATGTTTCCAATTTTTATACAAATTATCATGTATAATTCCATGTAATAACCTTGTAGTTAACTTAGAATCATGAAGGAATTACTTACCTAGCATTGCATGAAAAAAAACCTCTCTTGGAGCCCCTCAAAATCGCCCCACACCAAACGAAAATGGGGGAAATGAGCCAAGAATCCCGTTTAAAATAATACACTGCCCAGGCATCGTTGTATGCGATTTCACAAACGCCTCCGCTATCGCATAAGCCTTCTGAGATGCCTCCATAATTTCCCTACGCGATCGCACTCACACTCATGCGATCACACAAGCCATTTCCAGCTCCCTCAAAATTTCCTTCTCCGTGATCGCAGCTTCCCCCTTGCGTTCGCACAAGCCAACCCAGCAGCCCCCAGATGCACTGTGCAATCGCACACCACTTCTTGCGATCACATAGACCAAAATCCAGCCTTCCAATTTTTCCTTCTTCGCAATCGCACAAAAATGACCTGAAACACACTCGAGGCCCCCAAGACCCCGTCCAATCACACAAATCAGTCTCATAACATCCCACGAACTCTCTCGAGGACTCAAATCACATCAAACAACGCCGAAATCATGAATCGCACCCAAGTCCAAACTTAGGAAATTCCTTCAAAATGCTGACTTCCACTATATACGCCGAAACACTCCCGAGTTATCCAAAGCCCGATTCAGACATACGCCCAAATCCAAAATCATCATACAAATATGCTGGAACCTTCAAATCCTGATTCGGAGGACGTTTACTCAAAATTCTAATCTTAGTCAATTTCTCCAACTTAAGGCTTCTGAAATGAGAATTTTCTTTTCAATTTAACTCTAAACTTCCCGAAATTCAATTCCGACCAGACCTACAAGTCATAATACTTGAAATAAGGCTACCCATGACCTCAAACTGCTGAACGATGCGCTAGAGCTCAAAACGACCGGTCGGGTCGTTACAAAAAATAAAAGGTAGAATTATTCTTTAAAGTTCAAAAAATATATATTATTAGTGGCAGCCTAGAAAAAAGTCAGATGAAATAATTAGTTGTTTAGTTAATAATTAATTATTGGATATGGTTTTTGAATTTAAATATCTATTTAATAATAAAATATAATTTTTTATTTAAAGAAGAAAATTTTAAAACTGTCCATTCAAATTGGAGTAATATGTTACTAATTTATATTAACAATGTAACTATAAAGTTAGATAATATCCAACAAATATGAAGATTCAAAAAATATTTTTAAAAAAGAAAAAGTAAAATGATAAAAAAAATACAAAAAGAAATTAACTACTCAAACATGGGTGAGAGTTGGTTTAGGTTAGTTAATTTCTTTGTTCTTTTGAATAAAAATCATTTTCTTTTTTCTTTTTATAAATAAAAAGTATATTTATTCTTTAAAGTTCAGAAAATATTATTGAGAACAAGAGAATATAATATAAAAAAAGTATTTCAATAGTAATAAAATATATATCTTCTATTATATTACGAAAAGAAGTAGTAGTCAAAACTATTAAAAAAAGTAATATGCTAATACAAATTTTTATCAACAATGTAATTATACTAAATATTGGATAATATAATAAATTAAAATACATAATAAAAAATTTATTCGACACTATATAAGTCCCTTTAATTTAATAGAGATTTTATTCATTAACATTCAGACAATATTATTAAGAATAATAGACAAGAATTTTAAAAACAAAAAAAATATTTCAAGAGTAATAAAATATATATCTTTTATTATATTACAAAAAGAAAGTAGCAGAAAAAAATATTAAGCGAATAAATATGTTAATAAAAATTTCTATTAACAATATAATAATACTAAATATTAGATAATATAATAAAGAAAAATATAGAACAAAAAAGTTATTCGATGCCTATATGAGGCTGTCTAGTTTAATGGAGATTTTATTCATTATATTTCAGATAATACTATTGGGAACAATAGAATAAAATTTAAAATAAAAAAATATTTCAAGAGTAATAAAATATATATCTTATATTATATTACAAAATTAAAGTAGTAGACAAAAATATTAAACAATCTAATATGCTAATAAATGTTTCTATTAACAATGCAATTATAATAAATATTGGATAATATAATAAAGAAAAATACAGAACCAAAAAGTTATTCGATGCTTATATAAGTACGTCTAATTTAATAGAGATTTTATTCATTAAAATTCAGATAATATTATTCAGAACAATAGAATAAAATTTAAAATAAAAAAATATTTTAAAAGTAATAAAATATATGTCTTATATTATATACAAAGTTAAAGTAGTGGACAAAAATATTAAACAACCTAATATGCTAATAAATGCTTCTATTAACAATGCAATTATACTAAATATTGGATAATATAATAAAGAAAAATACAGAACCAAAAAGTTATTCGATGTCTATATAAGTCCGTCTAATTTAATAGAGATTTTATTCATTAAAATTCAGATAATATTATTGAGAACAATAGAATAAAATTTAAAATAAAAAAAATATTTCAAGAGTAATAAAATATCCATCTTATATTTTATTACAAAAAGAAAGTAGCAGACAAAACTAAATAACGTAATATGCTAATAAAAGTTTCTGTTAACAATGCAATTATACTAGACATTGGATAATACAATAAAGAAAAATACATAACAAAAAAGTTATTTGATGCCTATATAAGTCCATTTAATTTAATAGAGATTTTATTCATTAAAATTCAGACAATATTGTTGAGAACAATAGAATATAATTTAAAATAATTTTTTCTTGAAGAGTAATAAAATATATATTCTCTCTTATATTACAAAAATAAAGCGAGCAAACTATTTGACCAAAAAGTATTAAGCTTTTTGTTAAACTAATTAAATAAAGTGGTAATGAGCAAATCCTTGTTAAACATAATAAATTCTAGATCTAAGATTAATATCGGTGATATGGGACCACATTCAAGGTTATTAAATACCTAGACTGTGCTCAATGATTCTCGATGAATGGGGGAATAACGGTAAGCAATAAATATGATAAATGACAATAAATGTAAATAGGAGGAATTAATCACCAAAATATTGAATGATGTGAATGATTCCTCCTTCTGACAACAACGTGTGATAACTGAATATGCGGATGGATAAAGTGAGTGGAAAGGTAGAATAAACAATGAAATAGTCACGACAACAAGACAAACTTTCTGTATATTCTCTCAATAGTCAATTTTTTACAAGTGTTCTTATCAGAAAAGTGAAGATCCCCTTTTTGTTCCCTATCTCTTACTATTTATAAGGGATATTCCTAGGAAACCCTAAAAAGTATAATAAGAGGAATATTCAGTAGAATATTCCTTTTCGTAATTCTAAGGCTATCCTAACCATTACTACTACTCTTCTCTACTTGACCTCGGCCACGATCTCTCGCTTGGCGACTCCTTGCTAATGGGCCCTGCTCGACCTTGGCCATAACTCGTCCGCTTGCATTTGTTGAACCTAGTCGAATTTTGACCCATACAGTTAGTCCCTCCGTTTACCGAGGTCGTCTTCTTGGTTGGCCTTAATGAGCGGACTTTATCTGCAGCCGTCCAGGAGAAGTTCCGGCATGATGGCCGAGAAAAAGTGACCATCGTCGAAGTGGTGACATATCGCTCCAGGGGTCATGGTCAATGAGGTAGGCGTAGGATGACGTCACGACACGTGCGTCATCATTGCGCATCTTCCCAATGCGCAACATCATTTCTCGAGCCTCTGCCGCTTCGATTCTAGGGCCACTGACGCTTAATTGCACCGGTTTGGACGCCACAATTTTTTATAAATAGAGGGGGCGGGGGGCGTTTCTAAGTGAAACTTTCATTTTCTAACTTCACCTCTGCGTTTTGCTTCCTTTTCTTCTTCTTCTTCTTCTTCCTCAGTTCTTGCTCCCTATTTCTTTCCGTCAACACCCTTTCTCTGCTTTCGGCTCCACCACACGCACACTATCAGATAATGACCAACTCGACTCCCAATTTCGATATAGTTTTTGATGCTACCCCATTGTCGGTGGCTATGCCCTCCAGTGACGGAGAACCCATGGTTGTGGAAGACGAGATCTTCCCCACCGTGGAGGAGGTCATTCCACGTAACCCAACACGACTTCTCAAAAGAGCCTGTTCAGGACCCTAAGCCGGTATTTTCTGAGACCGGGTTGAAACATATATTTGCCCTCAGATCCAATTACAACATTCTCTCCCATGTTGATATCATTCCGGTAGGGGACGACATGATACCACTTTAGCGGCCTGGGTATTGTGAATTCTATGCCTACCCGTTCCTGGTGGGATATTCTCTCCCAGTTCCTCCACTAGCGAAGGATTTCTACCGTTATTACGGCATCTGTCCGGCTCAACTTTCCCCATATATCTACAAAGTCTTCCTCATGTTGACAAAGTATGTGGAATTGGCCGAGTGCGAGATTTCCATCCACCACTTGCTGCACCTCTTCGCGTGCAGCTTTAGGGGCACAATGATTCACCTTCGCCATCACGGAACCAAGGGGTTGGTGGACAGGATGGACGACAAAGCAAACCTCCGGTTTTGGTTTAATTATTTTTTCATCAAAATCGAGCACGTGGTGGTGAACCCCAGATTACCTGAGCAGTGGAATTTTGCTTCTAATTGTATTCATCCACTAAATCATGTTATTTTCTCTTTTTTTCGTGTTTCCTGACTTGCTTCTTTCCCTTTCTTGTATCTGAGAGACATCCCCCTTCTCTGGTCGCCGACATTGCTGACTGGGTGGCACAGGTCCTTCCCTTTACCGTAAGGGATTCGTGACTGGTCATCCTTTAACAAGAAGTTTGGGCCCAAGTCCTCAACCAGTAAGTTGAACCTTGCTTTATTGATATTCCGAAGTCATTACAGTGCATCCCGTCTCTTCGTACTTATGATTCATTTGTTGGTGTCAGCTCCGAGAAATTCCAAGAACGTGAAGGCCCCTGTTCCTGCATTCCACCAGGAAGTCCCCTCGGCCTGGATGCAATTTGTATTGTCCGAGTCCGTACGGACTGCTCTTCCTCAGACCCCGTTATTGGGTGACTCCGCCCCTCAGACGACCGTTACGTCGACAGAGACCCCGGCCCACCCAATGATGCACCTGATAGACGAGTCTTCTCCCGGCGAGGAGGAGACGACACCCTTAAAGAGGAAGAGGGTAGAGACTGGCAGAGTCGCCACTGCGCCTGATCGGTTCCAAATCTGCACTACTATTGAGTAGCGAGGATGGTCGATGCAGTTTTACCCAACAAGTTTGGGATCGAATCCACAGGGAGTTAATCGATTTAGAATTTGGTTTATATCAAAGTCTAGATGCATGTTTTGTTCCTAATTACACTTCCACACATTTGGGTTTTGATTCTACTTCTAATTTTATTTTATTGTATGCAATGATTAAATCTAAGTACAATATTTTTGTTGTTGCTTTTCAAGAGTTTAAAGGGAGTAGGGTAGTGACTTATGCCTAGGTGGGTATCTAACGGGTAGCAAGAATCTAGGGCAAACTTGATTCAGTTGGGGTCGTAATATATCTATCACACCCAAGTACTCATTCTATACCTCTCAGTAGTTTGAGTGATTTTTCCCAATTTGGCTTTCTCAAGTCCAAATGGATATTCATGAAATTCAAGTGATACTAGCTCAAGTCGTGTATTACTATCTCTAGATTTAACCCTTTAATTGAGACTATCAATTTCTTGAGTTCATCCAAATTCCTTGTTAGCCTAGTTTTTCTAGACTTAGTCCCTCTTTCTCAAGAAGAGACTAGGTCATAAAGGCATGAATCAGTGTTTGCAACCACTAATTCTTCAATTCTAGCAAGAACTAAGCTAAATATTACTAACCCATAAACATTCAAGCCCTAAAATTCAATACCCATTAAATACCCACATTAGGGTTGGGTCACAACCCTAGCTATGAGTTTAGCTACTCATGGAAATAGCAGAAATCAAAGATGAAAGGAAGATAAAATTCATAATACAAGATTAAAAGATGAAAATCTAATGTTGTAAGGTGAATCTAATACAAAATTTCCCAAAAGGGATGTTCCAGCCGTTTCACGTGCTCAGCAAGTACACAACATAACCTAAAAATGACAAAAGGTTCTATTTATACTAAGCTAAAATTTTCGGAAAAAATACCCCTGCGGAGGTTAAGCGACCACGTAATTCTGACCGCGGCCGCACTCTTACTTTCACGATCCGTGTTCTTCACTTATGGATCTGGGTTGAGGATGGTTTCGCGGACCGCATAATTTCCATCGTGGTCGCGTACGAGATTTTCGCGGCCACGTAATTCTGACGTGGACCGCACTTCTCATTTTTGCTTGAATTGTTAACTCTCTGAACCTCAGCAACCGCGGTCCGCGTAATTCCAATCACGGCCGCGCAGGTACTTTCGCGGCCGCACTTTTCTGACGCGGTCTGTGTTCATGTTTTAGCTCAAAAATCCATATCTATGAATCTTACTATCGCGGACCTCGAAATAATGCTCGTGACTGCGTTGAAGCTTTTGCGGCTGCATAATATTAGCGCGGTCCGCGTTTCCCATATCTTGGCCCAGTCTTGGGTTTTTTTCAAGTTTTGACTCCTTTATGAGTTGATTATGACTCCTTTGGCTCATTTTGAACAATCCCTGCAAGCAAGCATATTACATTAGTTTTCGGGAATACCTTTATGCAATTTTGGCCTTAAACACAAGTAAAAGAGAGCAAATAATAGGTTAAAATCCCTACTTATAAACTCCCCCAAACTTAAGATTTTGTTTGTCCTCAAGCAAATAAGGTAATTCCCAAACCCACAAGAAAAAAGAAAAGGATATTTCAGTTGGCCTAAGGTGACTCCATCAAGCATCAATTGGGACTAACAATTACCCTCAACACAAATGAATTGTCAACAACATCATGTTATGACCTTTTGAGTACCATAGTTCTAATGTGACGCTAGAGCATCAAGAGTTGACTCAATTCATCAAGGAATCTCGCTCTCTCACGCGTAGGTCATTGTGGATACCAAACTCCTCCCCCTCTATTCTCCATGAGCAAATCTCACTTTTTAAAATGTAATACTCAAAACAAAGATTGTGAAGAAGTGTGCTCATCACTCTCAAAAGAATGCCACAAGTTCGGCTCTAAGTACCATAAGCTTCCCCTTATGTAAATCACCACAAATGTAAGCTCACTCAACTTGAAATCAAATAGGGCTTTACAGGGGATGTAATGAAGGATTTTGGATCAAGGTAGGACTTATCGAACTATGATGGTTTCATCTTTCCTTAAACACTTCGTTTTCTTATTTCGAGTCATACTTTATTGACTCTTTGAGTCATTTTCTTCTTCCTTAGGGGAACTAGAGAGACATACCGTCACTCTTTCTTACTCATGACAAGCATTTTTCTCCTTTTCTCATCATTCCATGCCTTTCATCATTGCGTTCTTTGAATCCCTTCAACCTTCACTTTCTTTTTACATATTTCTTTTTGGCTTTTCTTCCTTTTCTTTGCCTTTCCTTTTCATCAATTCTTTTTCTTCTTTGAAACTTTTATCACTTTCAAATTCCTCGTTTCTCCCCTAAACTTATTCTTTTTCCAATTGTTCATCATGAATGCTAAGGAAAGATTGGGTGCCAAGAGAGGGTCATTATAAAATGGGTAAAGGCTTGTAATGTGGCTATTGAATGAAAAAGGCTTAGGATCAAAGGGGTTTACTAGGGATATCATAATGGTAGGCTACATAAACTTTCAAAATTCAAATTGGACCAAGGAGAGCCTATAATCATTTCTCAAGTCGAGCTATAATTAGAATTTCTCCTAGACAAACATACAGGGCAAGTTCTAGACTTATTAGCACGGAACTTGGACTTCAATTCGATATCTCACTTCTCAAGCTGCTGGATTGTTAAAGAGAACAGAGTCGAGGGCCCACAACAACCCTAACTACGATTGAAAATCACAAACGGCTCAAGGAAACCACTCGATGATTGTTTTAGTCAACTCAAGAGTTTAAAGGTCACAACTAGAGCTACTCTTTGCCAATATGCTTACCTCTAACCATGAGGTCGGAAGTAAATGTGTTATTACCAAGTGAAGCCTGCTTGAGACACTTTTATTCATTACTACTATATATCAAAGCAAAAAGAAAACGGACTCAATCCCTTAAGAAGGTTTTCACGCCATCCATCGCTGGGAAGAGCCACCCGGTTCACACCACATCCACCTTTGGAAAGAACCGTGGCATTAACAAAACCAAAGGTTTATTGTTCACACAAAATGTAAAAAGAAGCTAAAAACTTAAAAAGAAGCTACTAAAGGAAATAATAAGCTAAGCTATTACAAAAAAATAACAAAAGAAGTTATGAAGTAAGCTACGGAAAGTAAAATGAATATGTACAATAATGGAGTAAAACGAATATGTACATAATGGAAATGAATATATACATCGAATAGTAAAGTTATATACATACCAAAAGTGAAAATAACGATAAATAAAGATAAAGAAAAATAGTATCATAGTTATTACATACCGAATGTCATCACAAATCAAAATAGACCACCCCCCAAATAGAAAATAACATTTTCCTCAATTCTAATAACAAAATAAGATCAGGGAAAGGTTAGAGAGAAAAGAGAACTCCCTATGTGGTCTCTGGAATGCACGGGTTAGGAACATAAGTGGGGTCCTCAGACTGCATAGGATCATTAGCTCCCTCCGTGTCCTCTAACTGGATCTCTTCATCCTCTGATTGGGGGACCATGGGTTTGCTGAGCATCTGGATCATCTCCTCAGCAATATGTGTAGTGGCAGTCGACTCCTCAGACTGACCAGCTTTTGCATCTGATGCCTCATGCTATGCTGCCTGTGCTACTGGGGCTTGCTCCTCCAGGATCAAGTCCAGTGGTATATCTCCAGCAGAGTTAAACTTCTCTACCTCCTTCTTCAGCTTCTCCACTGACTCTTTTGAGGCCTAAGTCTTCCTTATCTTCTTCACCTATTTTCCCAGATCCTTGATAACCTTGACATGTGCATCCAAAGTCTCCAGGATCTTCTTCTGGTTGTCCAAGAGTTTCTTCTAGTTGCCCAGAATCTCCTTCAATGAATCCTCCACTGATGGAGGTACCTGAAGCTGTGATGGGGCTGAGGTCTGTGCTTCTACTGCACTGGATAGGACAGACAACTTTGATATAGCTTCCTTCATCTAGTTGTTGAGGCTGGATAATGTCTGAGAAAATCATAGTGCAGTCTGGGGGTAAGTGGAAGATAAGGGCACAGATAATGGCGCGGTTATGGATGGCCCGAATGAAGGAGGAGGCACAACAGCTGAAGAACCTACTGCTGTGGAAGGCTCTGACCTGGTGGCCACTACCCTTGGCTCTTAAGACTGGCTAGTGGAGGTAGTGACTTTTTACCCTTGGCTTTAGGGTTGTCCGCACTTTGGAGGCTATACCAGGAAAAAGGCTTTTTAGGCCTCACCTTTGTATCAAAATGCCTAGCCTCTACCCTTTGGTCCTCGAGATACTAAGTGATGAAGTTGGGGTATGGATATGATCTTTCTTCTTTTCCGACTGCCTTGGAGATGTGGTAGGACATGAGGTTCCCCATATTGATTGGATACCCCTCCATGATGGAAGTTATCAAGATCGCTCGAGAGGGTGGGAGGACATTATCATGCTAGCAAGGGTCAAGCCGGCTGTACACAAATGTGGACCACCCTTTGTCTTCAAAGCTAAGGGTGTTTCTGGCAATTGGAACTCTAGCCGTGAGCCATGCCGGTGTGGTCCCTGGAATGGCTAATATCTCCGCTAGCCAAGGATGAGCTGCTTCATCTAAAGCCAGCTTCTCCAAATATTGCACTGCTTCTATAAGGACCCGTAAAATTCTTAACCCAAAGCTCGGGATTTCGTGGTGCCGAGTTAGATTCTTGCGTTATTATAGTAAAAATTCTTCGCGGCGAGCTTCGAACCTTTTGGATTGAACTGTACCATTTGGACTTAGGAAAAAAAATGTTCGCGAAAGAGTGCGTTTCCGTGGCCCATTATGCTTTCGTATAATCGCTCTGCGGACCGCATAATGCCCAAAGAGTGAATCAGAAAACTTGCCAAATCCCTAATTTCGACATCTCGGGTTATCCCCTATAAATATATAAACTTGATTATTCCGAATAAGATTTACATAAAAAGTTAGATGTTTAAAGTATGGTTTGTTTATTAATTTGGTATGGCTTTGAGACGTATGGTAAATGAAAACTAGTATGCCAATTGGGTTAGGAAAACTCGATATGCTTAATACTCTTAATTGCTCCCACATGTACTTTATGACTTGATTGAGTATGTCTCGTTGTTAATAATCTATAAAGATGTTTGGAAATGAATTAAATGAATTGGGGTACTTCTTATTTATGACTTTGATGTGTGTTCTTATTGTTGGTTGGTATGTCTCTTTCTTTGGAAAGAACTCTTTGTGTTAAAAGTTCCATTACTAACACACTTGAGGTATACGATTTCTGGAATGTTCTATATGTTGGAATTTTGTGGTGATCCTTGAAATTAAATAAAGTGAAAGTCTGGGATATAAATAAAATGCGGCCATCGTGCCATGAATAATGAAACTTGTGAAAGGCCCAAAGAGCCAATGGAACATTGTTATGGTGAGAGGTTGAAAATGCTAATAAAAGAGTTGTACAATGTGAAAGGTTCTGAGATGAATACATTTCTATATATGTGTTACCTTTGTGTGCAAACTGAGTATAAAAAATGTTTTTGGGAGCATCATTAGAAAAACCAAGGAAGGATGGGTCATAAGGCCCACACCTGAAACTACATGTGCCGATGTAGAGGTGGATTGTGATTTGGGATGAAATTGTGTTTATTCCCCTAAATTGGGATGAAACTGGTACCTGTGAATTCGAAAAGAAAAGTCCAACCCACACGACATATGTGGGAGGCATCCTAGCTGATCGGGTGGAGATCAGACTCCATGTTGCGCACATGGTGGTACTACTCTTGTAACAACCTTCTTTCGCATCATATGTCAAACCACATTGTCTGTGGGGAGATGGCCTAGTCGATCGGGCGTGATCAGACTCCGTACTAACAAAGACGGTGGTAATCGGTGCTAATGATTTTCCTATATATATATATATATATATATATATATATATACTATTTTCATACTTTGGAAACCGTCATGTTTCAATTGGTTATTTGGATATTGTTGATTGCGACTTGTTGTTCTCTATGTGTTGTCTTTGCCTGTATGGACATCTATTTTTGAAATAGGACTTTTAGCTATATATACTAGTACTATTCGACAGTACTAATATCCCTTTTGCCGAGGGCGCTGCATCTTTAATGGATGCAGGTGGTTCCACGGTAGGCGGAAGTGATTAGTGATAGCAATATACATTTCCCAGCTGACTTGGTGAGTCCCACTTCATTTCGGGGTCTTGCACCTTTTGTTCCTCATGTATCTATTGTTCACTTTCTTACTATGTTTTGGGGTATAGCCGGAGCCTTGTTGCCTACATTTCCTTATTACCCTTCCGTTGTACTTAGAGGCTCCGTAGGCAGTTTGTGGGTGGTGCCTGATGTTGGGAATAGAGCTAGAAATGTTGGTATTTAGCAAACAAATATGTTTTTCATTAAATCCATAAAATTGTAATATTTTGTTAATATGAATGAAGTTATTAATGGAAATGAAATGGAATTCGTAATGAAATACTTCCAGAATTTGATTAATGGAGTTCATATCCCATTTACTCATGAATTAGTTTGGGTATAATGAAATCTAACATGCTTGCTCAGTGGGGTTTGCTCGGTTGAGCGCCGGTCACGCTCCTATTTTTTTTGGGGCGTGACAGCTTCCACATCCTCAAACCCGGCATACGAGTTCAAAGTGCGGCAATCAAACTTGATCTTCAAATTCCGGACCTTTGTCACAATGTTGCCCTTTTTGATGTGGGAAACATTAGCGTAGAACTCCTTGACAAGGTACTCATTTTCATCCACCACTTTGCCGGCGAAGTACTTCCACCCTTTTCTCTCCTCAAATTGTTTTAGGACATTTGGATTGTGGGGAAGGAGGTCTCTTGTTATGAACTGTCGCTCAAGGATCGACCTTTGGGGCCACCATTCCCGGAATTTCAAGTAGGCCTTCTCACTCACGAATATGTCAGCCCACACCTCAGGCTTTCTTGACCTAGTCAATCCTCCACACTAGTATCACTCCCTCTCCCATCATCCGGGACCTCGTCATCACTATCAAAATTAATAGGGGCAGTTGTTGAGGCCGGTGTTGTAGCAGGAGGGGAAGATGGTGCCGAAGCCTCACTACTACCCTCTGATCCATCAGATGAACCAGAAGAGGAGGTAGGTTCATTGACTAGGTGGAGGCGACTGGGGAATTGTTGTGATTGCACCTCCGGTTGTTGTTGTGCAGATTCCCCCTCAGAAGTCTCTTAGGATGGGAGGTATTCACTTGTGTCCGAGGAGTCAGCAGGAGGTCTAACGAGGGTCGCCTTTTTGCTTATTACCCTTTGGGCCGCTAAGGTCAAGGTTTGGTTTCCCTTACCCTGGCCTTAGGAGGATTCTGCCTCCCCTATGAAGTGTCTCCTCTCCCACGAGAACGCACCATTTTCTGCAACACAAAGGTAGTGAAAGGCAATTAGAATTGGGGCTCAATCATATGTTAAAGCAGTATAAATAAAATGAAAAATAATGCTTCTCAAAATAGGGCACCGCAGACCACGTAAAAGTGAACGCGGCCGCAAAATGCCCATCGTGGACTGCGTAAAAAGGAACACGGCTGCGAAGAGGTCAGGCTTAGACTACTAACTCTCTGAATTTGCTCAACCGTGGACCGCTAAAAATTGGATGCGGCCGCGAAGGACCCATCGCGTTCCGCGTAAAAGTGAATGCGGCCGCAAAGGAAAATGATGGACTCTCTGAAGTTGAAAAGCACAGATAGTAAAAATTTGGACGCGGCCGCGAAGGACCAACCGCAGACTGTGCAAAAGTGACCGCGACTGCGACCGTGACTTCTAAATAACTCTCAGTACCTAAAAGTTAGGTTATCGCGGACCGCATAGTTTTGGACGCCCGCATGCCCTATCGCAGACCGTGGAAAAATGATCGCGACCGCGAAATTCAAACTAAATTGGCACTGACGAACACCTAAAACTAGGGCTTTCACTAATTACCCAAGAATTGTAGCAATTAATCATGCAAAGTTACTAACCCCCAGACTCCATTACGCATACAAACACTACCTATATGTTGTTAATAAAAAATTAAGCATTAATTTGATATTTTGGCATGTATCTAACCCTAACAAAAAATAAAAAATTAAAACAAAGAGAAAATAAAATAAAATAAAAAAGATAAAATCAAATCACTGAAATGAACATACCAGTTTTAAAATGTGTTAGGAAATCTACACTTGGTGAGAATGAGATGAATTTGAAACCAAGTAAAGATGCACAGTGCTTTAGGTGAGTTTGAGAGGTTAGGGTTCGTAAAGTGTAAAATAAATCAAGAACTCCTATTTATACTCAGAACCCGTGGACCCACCACCTTACCTGAGTGCGGCCGCGAAATGTTGTCGCGGTCTGCACTCTTTTACCTTGTGTAGATCTGCTTCAAACACATGGGTGAGGTCCGTGAAATATTGGCTGCGGCCGCAGAATTTCCGTGGTTCGCAAAAAATTGAATGCGGTCGCAAGATCTGAAGGGATTTTGACAGGCCAACTTCAACGAGTTGGCATTTTTGCTCATTTCAGCCACGCGACCGCGCACAGAATTATGCGGCCGCGAAGTGCTCATGCGGTCCGCAAAATTTTGGGCGCGGTCCCTGAAATTTTGTCACTTAGACAAATTTCTTCCTTGTCAATTTCCTGCACTACACAACTAATTCCTACATACACTTCACAACTAGTTAGTCCAAACCAATGCCTAATCTAATAAAAAAAATCAAAAGAAAATAAAAAGACATGGGTTGCATCCCAAGATGCGCCTGATTTAACGTCGCAACACGATGCATGTTACCATCATCACTTGAAATGGATCAAGGCCACAACATGGCTATCATCAATCTTGCCAAGGTAGTGTTTCACTCGGTGCCCACTGACTCTAAATATCTCGCCATTCTTGTTTTTCAAATCTAGAGCACCAAACGGATTACATGCACCACTTCAAACGGGCCACTCCACTTTGACTTGAGCTTTCCCGGAAACATCCGTAACCGAGAGTTTAATAGAAGAACCAAGTCACCTTCCTTGAATTCTTTGTTCTGGATATACTTATCGTGGAGATACTTCATTTTTTCCTTATACAAGGACGAGCTGGAGTAAGCATGAAAGCGGAACTCAACAAGTTCATTTAGTTGCTCTTCCCGGAGATTGGTAGCTACATCCCATTCAAGGTTCAATTTCTTTAGAGCCCACATGACCTTGTTCTCTAATTCCACCGGAAGGTGGCATGCTTTACCATATACCAACCGGTACGAAGACATGCCAATTGGAGTCTTTTAAGTTGTTCTATAGGCCCATAAAGCATCGTCAAGTTTCCTTGACCAATCAGTCCGACTTGCATTGACGGTCTTGGATATAATGCTCTTGATTTCCCTGTTGGAGACCTCAACCTGACCACTTTCCTGGGGGTGATAGGGGGTTGACACCTTATGAGTGTCACCATACTTGGTGAGTAAAGTGTTGAAGGCTTTGTTGCAAAAATGAGAACTGATGTGTGGCTAGAATCCATAGTTTTAAGCATCATGTACCTTACATTTTATGTGATTTTGTGATAAAAATACACATTATATGTGCATAATGGAGTCTATTTCATGTGTAGGTGAATTGGAGATGGAAGCCGAGCTAAATGGATGCATAAACGTCAAAAATACACTCAAGAGTCGAAAAAGAAACACCGGGGCGTTAGCCGGGCGTTTGGCCCTAAAGTCAGGCTGACCCTGGTGTTAGTGGGGAGTTTGGCCCCTAACGCCAGGCCTGCCCAGGCTATAAGGGGGCGTTTGGGGCTTAACGCCTGGGTCCCTGTCCGGTCAATTCCGAGTTTTGAAGGTTTTAAGTGTTTCCCGGTTTGAATAGAAGTCTCCTACACGGTTAGGGTTTGTCCCAAACTTATAAATAGACCCAAAAACACAACTTTGAGGGATTTTTTGAGGAGAGAGAGACGTGATTAGATACACGGATATTCACGTGAAGATATTTGACGTGGAGGAACACACACCACGCTTGAAGGAGGCTTCTACCTAGTTTTTCTTCTCTTTAATTTCATAGTTAATTAGTTCTAGAGTTTTGGGTGCTACATGAACGTTGTAGTTTGAAGCTTGAATTGTTCTTATTATTTTATCATATTGGTTTATTTATTCAATCTTGCACTTAATTATTTGATTGCTTGATCACCAATTGAATACTATCTACGAATCTAGGATTGAACTCGGGAGAGGGAATTCTAGATTGCATATAAGATTGGGTAGAGCAAGATCTTAACCCTTCAGGGGAGCGAATTTGCGGTTAGGATAGGAATATACCTAATCGCCTTGCTTGGTTATTATACGGGAATTATTAATGCGTTCTTGTTAATCCTAATTCCATAGGAATATAGACGTTAGGTTAGCTTGAATAGGCGAGTTGTACTTCGGGAGAAGACTCCGAGCAATATTAACCCCGTCAATCAATAAACTAGATAAATTAATTAGACAATTTAGGTAGAAAACTCAATGGGATTGTTAGCTAACCCATAGCTCTAGAATATCGTCTCTCATTGAGTTCGTATCTAAAATCTCGTCAATTATTTCTTTAATTTCATAGTTTAATATTCTAGATTAATTTTAGTTAAATATCCATACTTTAGTGTTCACTTGAATAGATTAATTGTTTGGGTTTAATTTAGTTGATAGTTAATCACAAGTCTCTGTGGATACGATATCTGGACTTACAATCCTATATTACTTGTCGACCACGTATACTTGCGTGTGCGTTTAGGACCCAACAAGAACCCTCATCACTAATGATAGCCCTTAGGGTGCCGAACCTTGTGAAGAGATTTTTCTTTAAGAAGGCCACCACACTCCGTGCCTCATTGTTGGGCAAAGAAACAACTTCAACCCATTTGGAAACATAATCCACAGCAACGAGAATATAAGTGTTTCCACATGAACCCACAAATGGTCCCATAAAGTCGATACCCCACACGTCGAAAATATCAATCTCAAGGATTAGGGTTGTGCATGGATCGGATAAGATCAGATTTAGCACATTTTAGATTGTATTTTGGATTTCAGATTTAAGAAAATGCAATCTGAATCAGATCCGAATTAATATCGGATCGGCTTTTAAAGTTTGGATCGAATCAGATTTTTGGATTTCGGATCGGATTATTATGCCTCAAAGTTGCAAACTCATATGTATATTTTCTTTGTAAAAGAGGCAATACAGTAAGAAAAATTCATGTTTCTGCAATTATGAGAGTACTATGGTGCCAATATAGCTAAATCAATCAATTGTAAAGGTAATAACATGGAGGAAAATGTAAAGGAAGTACTAATTACCCAAAATTAGAGTTTAGTATTTATACATGCCCTAATAATTTAGGATTTCAGATCGGATTGGATCGTACTAAAGTTATACCAATCCAAACCCGATCCAAAATTCTAAAAAACACAATCCGGAATCTGATCCAATCCGAAATACGTAATCCAAAATTATACGGATCAGTTCGGATTTCGGATATCCGATCCAAATGAACAGCCCTATCAAGGATGGTAGTGAGAGGCATCTCATTCTTCTTGGAAATTCCATCGGCTTTTTGGCACTCATCACAATGCCTAACGAGCTCGCTAGCATCTTAGTACAAGGTAGGCCAATAGAATCCACAACTTAGGACCTTTGTAGTAGTTCTCGCTCCACCATGGTGACCACCATAGGTCGAGGAATTGCAAGCTTCAAGAATACTCAATTGCTCTTCTTCCGGAACACATCTCCGGATAACACATCATTGCAAATTTTGAAAATATATGGCTCATCCCAATAATAATCCAAGCAATCCCGTTTGAGCTTTTTCCTTTGGTTAGAAGAGAGCTTATTCGGGACAATGCCGATCAAAAGAAATTTAGCCACATCGGCGAACCAAGGCATCCCAGCTAAAGACACGGAGAGGAGTTGTTCATCCACAAACAAATCATTGATCTCAAGGCCATCATTGGTCCTCCCCTACTCTTCCAAGCGGGACAAGTGGTCTGCCACTTGATTCTCACTCCCTTTCCGGTCTATGATTTCAAGGTCAAACTCTTTTAGAATATGAACATCCCATCAACCTAACCTTAGAGTCCTTTTTACTCATTAAGTAACGAAGTGCCACGTGATCGGTGTGCACAATCACTTTGGCACCAATAAGGTACATGCATAATTTTTCATGGCAAAGACAATGGCTAATAGATCTTTCTCGGTCACTGTATTGTTTACTTGGGCGTTGTTCATTGTCTTACTTTCATAATAGACCGAATGAAATATCTTGTTGATTCTTTGCCCAATACCGCTCCTACCTCCACATCGCTAGCATCGCTCATGAGCTCGAATGGTAAGCTCCAATCGGGTACGGTAATGATGGAAGTGGTAGTCAACCTATACTTGAGTAGCTCAAAAGCTTTCATGCAATCATCATTGAACACAAACTTGACATCTTTTTCCAACAACTTGCACAAGGGGTTCACCACTTTTGAGAAATTCTTGATGAACCTTAGGTAAAACCCCGTGTGACCAAGAAAGCTCCTCACTACCTTGGCGGAAGTATGAGGAGGGAGTTTTTATATCACTTAAATTTTTTCTTTGTCCACTTCAATACCGTTCTTGGAGATCTTATGGCCAAGGACAATTCCATCCTCGACCATAAAGTGACACTTCTCCCAATTAAGCACTAAGTTGGTCTCTTCACATCGGGTCAACACTTTGTCAAGATTATCCAAGAATTCTTCAAAGGAATCCCCCACAACACTAAAATCATCCATGAACACCTCGAGGAAGTCCTCCACCATATCCATAAATATTTCCATCATACACTGCTGAAAAGTAGCCAGTGCATTACACAAACCAAACGGCATCCCTGAGAATGCAAATGTGCCATATGGACAAGTGAATGTGGTTTTCTCTTGGTCTTCAGGTGCAATAAGAATCTGGTTATATCCGAATACCCATCCAAAAATCAATAATAAGCACGTCTGGCAAGACTATCCAACATTTGATCAAGAAATGGCAATGGAAAATGGTCTTTCCGGGTCACTTTGTTCAGCTTCCTGTAATCCATGCATACCCTCCAACCGGTGACAGTTCTTGCAGGGATCAGTTCATTTCTATCATTTGTGATCACAGTCATGCCCCCTTCTTTGGGACACATTATACCGGCGAAGTCCATGAACTATCAGAAATGGGGTACACAACCTCTGCATCTAGCCACTTATCTCTTTCTTGACTTCCTCTTGCATGTCCTCATTCAACCTCCTTTGGTGTTCCACGGAGGGTTTGGCATCTTCCTCCAATATAATTTTGTGTATGCAAAAGGCGCGACTTATACCCCGAATACCCGCCAATGTCCAACCTATTGCCTTCTTCCTCTTTTGAAGCACCGCAATGGTGGAATCTACCTGCATGTTAGTTAAGCACGAGGAAAGAATAATAGGTAATGTGGAACAAGGGCCTAAGAAATCATACCTGAGGTGTGAAGGAAAGTTCTTCAACTCCAATGTGGGAGGCTCCTCGATTGAGGGCTTTGTCGGTGGAGTCTTCCGGTTCTCAAGGTCCAAGGAAAGTTTTCGGGGTCCATATCTGTAGGATCCCATTCCTTTCAAAGAATTTACACATTCTACCGAGCCTTCCTTCTCATCCTCATCATGATTTAATATCACAACTTCCAATGGGTATTCAACATTAGTCACAACACTCGTGTCATCAATAATCACCTCAGTCACAAGATCCACAAAGGAACACACTTCATTGCTATTAGGCTGCCTTATTGACTTGCACACGTGGAACACAACTTCTTCATCGCCCACCCAGAAGGTGAGCTCCTCAGCTTCCACATCAACTAAGGCCTTCCCTGTAAAAGGTCTCCCCAATATGGCTGGCACCTCATAGTCAACCTCACATTCGAGTATCACAAAATCTACGGGCATAATGAACTTGTCGACCCAAACTAGCACATCATCAATTATCCCTAATGACCTCTTCATTGTCCAGTCCGCCATTTGTAACCTCATGGAAGTAGGTCTTGTTTGCCCAATCCCCAATGTCTTGAACACAAAATATGGCATCAAATTAATGCTCGCTCCCAAATCACACAAGGCTTTGGCGAAATCGGCACTACCAATAGTGCATGGAATTATAAAGGCACCGGGATCTTCTAGCTTCGGAGCCATGGAATGCACAATGGCACTCACTTGATGTTTCATTTTGATTGTCTCACAGTTTATTGTCCTCTTCTTTGTTACCAAGTCCTTCATGAACTTGGCATATCCCGACATTTGCTCTAGAGCTTCAACCAAGGGAACATTTATGGACAAACTTTTCATCATATAAATGAATTTATTAAAATGGTTTTCATTGTTTTGCTTTGCAAGCCTTTGAGGATGTGATGGAGGAGGCCTTGGAAAATAAGCCTTGGCTTTGGGCACTACCGGATCTGGTATGTCAATCACGTGTTCCCTAGACGGGCTCACATCATCTTGTGTCTCCCCCATGTTGTAATGAATGTCTATCCTCACCTCATCATTCACATTCTCATCATTTACTTGCACATCATTTCTTGGATCGTCATCATCTTGCAACAACACATCATCACTCACAATCTTCTTTGAATTAGAGGTACTAGAAACATCACCTTTACCACTTCTTCTGGTCACCACCATAGCATGGCCCGTATTGTTCCCACACTTCGGGTTTACTATCGTATCACTTGGTAGCTCCCCCTTAGGGTGAGTATTCAATGGTTGAGAAATTTGACTCATTTGTACTTCCAAGCTGCGGATAGAAGTGTTGTGGGAGGCTATTTGGGCATCAGAGTCGACATTTCTTTCCATCATTTGCTTGAACATACTTTCTATCTGTCCCATCTCATTGTTTGAAGAAATTTTCCCTTGTGACGGATATGGAGGCGAGTTGTTGGGTAGTTGATACATCGGGGGCCTTTGAAAGCCTGACCCCCAGGTTCCTTGATTATTGTTGTTCCAATCCTCTTGGTTTCCATTTCCTCCCCAATTACTATTATTGTTGCCACCCCAATTGCCTTAGTTATCTCCTTGATTCCCCCAGTTTTGATTGTTGTTCCCCCAATTGTTCGGATTGTTGTTGTTGCCACTATTCCAATTCCCTTGGCCTTGGTTTCCCCAATTTTGATTGTTTCCCTGTGATCTCCACTGTTGATTTGGAGCATTGCTCCGTTGATCTTGGTAATTATTGGCATGCAAAACCTCTTCACTTTTATCTTCATAAGAATCGTTTTGATATTAACCACTACCACTTTGCTCAAATTGATCTTGATTGTTTTGCACTTGTTGATCTCACTATCTTCTCTTGTTAACCATCATGTTTACGCCTTCCATGGAATTTACTTTCTTTAACCCTTGAACCTGCTGAAGCTGAGCCTTGGCCAACTGATTCATAGTAGTTGTCAACTCTACTATGGCTTGTCCGTGATCATGGAGTTTCTTGTGAATATGGATAACATTAGGGTCACCTTGAGGAACGTTGGCTCTACTTTGCCAAGCTGAGGGGGTGTCTGCCATCTCATCTAATATGTCACAAGCAGCAACATACGACACTTTCATGAAATTACCTCTAGTGAGCTCATTCACCACACACTGGTTAGTTGTATTGATACCCCTATAAAATGTTTACTGGATCATCGCTTCAGTCATATCGTTGTTGGGGTATTCTTTTACCATTTTCCGATACCGTTCCCAAATTTCATGTAGCGGTTCATTTGGCTCTTGTTTAAAAGCTAAGATCTCATCCCTCAATGTTGCCATATGTCTCGGAGAGAAAAACTTTGCTATGAACTTCTCAGCCAACTCATTCCAGGTGGTGATGGAATGGTTGGGTAGCCTCTCAAACCAATCCAAAACCTTCCCTCTAAGTGAATATGGGAAAAGTATAATCTCAAAGCGTCCTCAGATACATTCGTCTTCTTTCTCCCCCAGCATGTGTCTACAAAACCTTTGAGATGCTTATGTGCGTTCTGATGTGGAGCTCCAGTGAAGAAACCCCTCTATTCCAATAGAGTAAGCATGACATTAGTTATTTGAAAATTGCCCGCCCGAATCCGAGGCAGGACAATTGCACTTGCGTAGCCTTCATTGGGAAAGACATGGTGTGCTGCCCTTGGAAGAGGTGGGGGATGGTTTGGAATGTTGTCATGAGGCGGGCGACCTCTTCTTTTTACTTGAGGTTCTGGATTAAACTCATCCACGTCATTGTCATCTACCTCCTCCTCCTGAGGAATATGTTCGAGGACCTCATTAAGATCCATTTGGTACCTAAAAGCAATTGACAGACAAAATTAGAAAAATGGAAGGTAAGAAAAACAAAACACACAAATACTCAGATATATAACTAAGACCGTATAACTCCCTCGCAACGGCGCCAAAAAGTGATCGGTTCTAAGCCTGCACTACTATTTAGTCGCGAGGATAGTCGATGCAGTTTTACCTAACAAGGTCGGGATCGAATCCTCAGGGAGTTAATTAATTTGGAATTAGGTTTATATCTAAGTCTAGACGCGTGTTTTGTTCCTAATTAAACTTCCACACATTTGGGTTTTGATTTTACTTCTAATTCTATTCTATTATATGCAATGATTAAAGCTAAGTACAATATTTTTATTGTTGGTTTTCAAGAGTTTAAAGGGACTAAGGTAGTAACTTATGCCTAGGTGGGTATCTAACGGGTAGCAAGAATCTAGGGCAAGCTTGATTTAGCTGGGGTCGTAATATATCTATCACACCCAAGTACTCACTCTATACCTCTCGGTAGTTTGAGTGATTTTTCCCAATTTGGCTTTCTCAAGTCCAAATGGGTATTCATGCAATTCAAGTGATACTAGCTCAAGTCGGGTATTACTATCTCTAGGTTTAACCCTTTTATTAGGACTATCAATTTCTTGAGTTCACCCAAATTCTTTGTTAGCCTAGTTTTCCTAGACTTAGTCCCTCTTTCTCAAGAATAGACTAGGTCATAAAGGCACGAATCAGTGTTTGCAACCACCAATTCTTCAATTCTAGCAAGAACTAGGCTAAATAGCACTAACCCATAAATATTCAAGCCCTAAAATTCAATGACTATTAAATACCCACACTAGGGTTGGGTCACAACCCTAGCTATGTGTTTAGCTACTCATGGAAATAGCAGAAATTAAAGATGAAAAGAAGATAAAATTCATAATACTAGATTAAAAAACAAAAATCTAATGTTGTGAGGTGAGTCTAATACAAAATTTCCCAAAAGAGAAGTTCCAATCGTTTCACGTGCTCAACAAGTACACAACATAACCTAAAAATGACAAAAAGTTCTATTTATACTAAGTTGAAATTTCCGAACAAAAATACCCCTGCGGAGGTTACGCGGCCGCGAAATTCTGACCGCGGCCGCACTCTTACTTCACAGCAGCGTAATTCTGATCGCGGTTCGCGCTCTTCACTTCAGGATCTGGGTTGAGCATGGTTTTGCAGACCGCATAATTTCCATCGCGGTCGCGTACGAGACTTCCACAGTCGTTTAATTTTGATGTGGACCGCACTTCTCATTTTTGCTTGAATTGTTAACTCTCTGAACCTCAGCAACCGCAGTCCGCGTAATTCCGATCGTGACCGCGCAGGTACTTTCGTGGCCGCACTTTACTGACGCGGTCCGTTTTCATGTTTCAGATAAAAAATCCATCTCTCTAATTCTTCCTTTCGCAGACCTTAAAATAATGCTCGCGACTGCATTGAAGCTTTCGTGGCCGCACAATATTAGAGTGGTCCGCGTTTCTCATATCTTAGCCAGTCTTGGTTTTTGTTCAAGTTTTGACTCCTTTATGAGTTCATTATGACTCCTTTGGCTCATTTTGACAATCCCTGCAAGCAAGCATATTACATTAGTTTTCGGGAATACCTTTACGTAATTTTTGCCCCAAACACAAGTAAAAGAGAGAAAATAATAGGTTAAAATCCCTACTTATCAGTGCCCGAGGGGCTGATCATATTGGACGCGGAGTCGGTGCATCCACAGATTGCCGAGGTTTCTCCCGTGCTATAGATCGCCGAAGAAGGGAGGCCCGCAGAGGTAGAAGGGGCTGCCACATGGGAGGAATATGCACGGACAACTGAGGTTGGCTCATCTTCTGCGGATGGGAGAGATAAAACTGCCCTGGTAGAAGACTATGGGTCAAGCTCTGACATCGACCTCGAGGAGGTGCGGTCCTTTTGAAGAGATATTTTCCAGAGTGGAGATAAGGACTGAGGGGTCTAATCGGAACATCGTCGTCCCCGTGGATTACAACCTCTTGGTTAATTCAGAACGGGTGGTTTCAGATTTTTCCCCTTTGTGCGTGGACCTTGAGGACAGGACGATCTAGAAGTTGAAGGACGCGGACCTGTCACTGGGCATCTCTGGGAAGGCTATGCGAGTAAGTTCTCTTTCCACATTTTAACTTCATTCACTTCTTTTATGTTATTTTCCTCTGTTGATCTATCTTCTTTTATTCATCAGACTCTCATTTTGGAGATTGAGCGTGATTGTCGGGAGGAGAAGAGGGCAGCCCTCTACAAGACGATGGATTCCAAGTACAGGGAATACCGTTCCAAGCACCGAACACTGGTCAGCATACTCGGCGAGGACGATCAGTTCCAGACTCTCCGTGATGAGTTGAAACAAAAAGATGAGGAACTAAGGGAGAAGGACGGTGAGCTCATGAGGGCTATTGGCGGTTGTAGTGTGCTTGAGGGGACGCTGAGAGCTAAGGATGACGAGCTCGAGGTGAGCAAGGGAGTGATGACCGGAAATGTCGATTTTCAGGCTCAGGTGGCGTCATCACGGTCGAGCTCAAACAAAGTGAAGCTAGGGCCGTCAGCTTGAGGTCCGAGTTGACCGCCAGAGCTGAAGAGTTGGAGAGGGTTGAGAGGGCCAGAATGGCTTCCGTGGCGGAGGCTGATGTATTAGAGGATACCATCCGCGTATTCAGGTCCGAGCGGGATAGTGAGGCAGAAACATCGGCGCTTAAAGAAGCGCGACTTGAAGAATGAATAGGTGGTTTGGAGGCGGAGGTGTCAGACCTGAACGAGCAAATTGCTGCCCTGAAAGTTGAGAAGGCGCAGAAGCAGGCCAGCCGTCTACCTCTCATGCTTTCAGTTATCCCAGTGTGTCACGGGAGTTGTACGAGTAGTGGGTTCATGCTGAGGCACAACATGATATATATAGGGCTCTGATGACGGCCGGGAAGGCTTTCAAGGCGGAGTTCGAAGACGCTCGTGTCAAGGCACGTACAGCTCGTGATGCCTGTGGCGATGACCCTGGTACGCCCGTAATGGACGATGATGAAGATGATTTAGACGGACTTGCATCTGATGCTTGGTACGATGATGAGTATGCCGGTGGAGCTCGTGATGGTGGAGATGATGCGGTGTGAAGTCTTTGTACTTAGTTTTTGTTCTTTCCTTTTTCTTCCTTTTTGTGGGGGCGTCTTTCAGGACCTTTGTAAGATATTTTGTTTTGAATGGGATACAACCGTAGATAGAGCCCCGGAAGTCCTCTCCTTGCGGCTCCCTGCGTTGATATTGGGGGAGATGAGAGATATTTTGTTCCACCACAGAAAATTATTTGATTCTTGTCTTTCAAAATATTTCCACGATAACTCTATCTTTCTGGAAGCTACCTCCCCTCTTTCAATGACAACAAATTGACTTATAGAAAATGTCTCTCCCCTACTTCATCCCAGGATAGGGGAGTCTTGCACTTGCATCCTTAGAGTGCCTAAAAAGGTGGCATGCCTATATTCGCCTGAGAACTCTTGTTATAGGAGAACATAACCAAGTTTCGATATGAGCAAACTCTAGAAGCATCAGACCGTCTATAATGGCTCGTCCCTAGTGCCTTTGAATGAACTGAAAGGCCTCTCTTCAGCTCCCTCTTTCATGGATTTCTTCCCGTTCAAGCCAGAAAAGCCCATGTCCTTGACGCCCCGCCGCTAGCAGAAGCTGAGCATGCTAAGAAAGGATTTGCAAGTTCCTGCTGTGCATCCTTGCCTGTTCATTTTCTTCTAGTAAGCA
Source organism: Nicotiana knightiana (assembly GCA_005239525.1). Taxonomy (NCBI): domain Eukaryota; kingdom Viridiplantae; phylum Streptophyta; class Magnoliopsida; order Solanales; family Solanaceae; genus Nicotiana; species Nicotiana knightiana. The sequence continues at coordinate 136,209 of ML433594.1, forward strand.
GGTCTCTTCAGGAACTCCCAAAAGAAAATAGAGAATTCAATTCATTTTAGCCTCTGAGCGAGGATACTCCAACAAGAAGAGCCTAACCAGGCGAAACTCGGCAAAATAGCCCCGTAACTTCAGGAGAAGGGGTGCCTCCTCATAAAGGGGGTCGCAGTGACCAGGCTCGGGCGACTGTTTACCAAAAACACAGGTCTCCGCAAAGATATTCCCTTCATTCTTCCTCTATGTTATTTATGGAATCTGGTTATTTTGGGGTTATAGTTGATGGTTGTTTCTGAATTCCATCTGTACTACAGAACCGGATATGAGAGTTTCTTCTCATCCAGCTCCTCGCGAATAAAGGATTCAAAAAAAATTAATTTGAATTAAGCTAGAATAGTCATGTTTTGAATGGAATGATTTACTTATTGCTGTATGTTCTCGGCCCTTTTCGCTTTTCTGTGAATGTTTTTCTTTGTAAGATCGAATGTAGACTTAGAAAATAATTCGAACGAGGTCAAATATTAGTCGATTCGAACGAGGTCAAGTGTAGACTTGAAAAATAATTCGAATGAGGTAGAATATAAATCAATTCGAACAAGGTCAAATGTAGACTTAGAAGATAATTCGAACGAGGTCGGATATAAGTCGATTCGAACGAGATCGAATGTAGACTTGAAAAATAATTCAAACGTGGTCGAATATAAGTCGATTCGAATGAGGTTGAATGTAGACTTAGAAAATAATTTGAACGAGGTCGAATATAAGTCGATTCGAACGAGGTCGAATATAAGTTGATTCGAACGAGGTCGAATGTAGACTTGAAAAGTAATTCGAACGAGGTCTAATATAAGTCGATTAGACCGAGGTCGAATGTAGACATAGAAAATAATTCAAATGAGGTAGAATATAAGTTGATTTAAATGAGGTAGAATATAATTCGATTCGAAAAAGGTCGAATTTAAGTCGATTTGAATGAGGTCGAATATAAGTCGATTCGAACGAAGTCGAATGTAGACTTAGAAAATAATTCGAATGAGGTTGAATATGAGTCGATTCGAACGAGGTCGAATATAAGTCGATTCGATTGAGGTCGAATGTAGACTTGAAAAATAATTCGAAGGAGGTCGAATGTATACTTAGAAAATAATTTGAATGAGGTTGAGTATAAGTTGATTCAAACGAGGTCGAATATAAGTCGATTCAAATGAGGTCGAATGTAAGTCGATTCGAACGAGGTCGAGTGTAGACTTGAAAAATAATTCAAACGAGGTCGAATATAAGTCGATTCGAACGAGGTCAAATGTAAGTCAATTCGAATGAGGTCGAATGTAGACTTGAAAAATAATTCGAATGAGGTCGAATGTACATTTCCTACGTTGGCATAATGTGTAAACTTGGTGGAGGCATGTTGGAACATCGTATTCTTGCATATATTGCTTTTTTTATACATTCATTGGAGAGTTTTACATATTTCTGCTCAGTTCGTACATACATTCGAGAAGTCCCAGTCTATCTAGTCCCTTCAGCGGTAGACCTAGAAAAGTAGTTGAGAGGTCGGGCGATGAACTTAACACTTAATCTTCGAGATGCCTTCTTCATCACCTCGTTAAAAAGCTCCCCGAGAAGACCAAATTGGGAAAAAACTCAGGTGAGGGAAAAAGAGTACGACTTGGGGGACGTCCATCTTTAGAAGTTGAAGTATTTAAGGTGGGCGACGTTCCAATTGTTTGGCAATAGTTTTCCCTCCATTGTTTGTAGCTGGAATGACCCTTGCTTACTACCGCCGTGATTTTGTATGGGCCATCCCAATTGGTTCCCAGTTTGCCTTCCCGTGGGTCTTTGCTTGATTGTGTTTATTCTTTGAGTACATAGTCCCCGACTTTGCCTTTTTTGGTTGTAGTACCGCTCTGCCTGTTCTTTTTGATCTATCATTATTATGTTGGCCATGTCTCTCCGCTCATCGGCTTTGTCGAGGTCTTGCCTTCTGCTTTCGTGGTTTCTTGGCCTGCTCTCGTTTGAGTACCTTAGGCTTGGTTCACCGACTTCGACCTGTATGACTGCATCAGTCCCATAGACTAGTGAATATGGTTTTTCTCCTGTGCTTGTTTTTGGCGTGGTGCGATATGCCCATAGCACTTCTAGTAGTAATTCCGGCCACAGTCGCTTGGCATTCTCAAGCTTCTTTTTCACGATGTTCAATATTATTTTGTTGGAGGACTCTGCCTAACCGTTGCCTGCGGGATGATACGGCGTGGAGAGTATTCTCTTGATGTGCCATTTCTCAAAGAACTCGGCGATCTTTTTTCTAGTATTCTGGGGTCCGTTCTCGCAACTGATTTCTTTGGGGATGCCAAAGCGGCATGTGATGTTTCTCTATATGAATGTGATAACTTCCTGTTTGCGTATTTGGGCGAATGGACCTTCTTCTATCCACTTGAAAATATAGTCAGTTAAAACTAAAAGAAATCGTACATTACCTCGTTCCGCTGGGAGTGGTTCGACGATGTCCATTCCCCATTTGATGAAAGGCCAAGGTAAGGTGACTGAGTGGAGGTGCTCGCCCGCTTGGTGAATCATGGAGGCATATTTTTGGCATTGCTTGCACTTTCAGACGAAGTCGGCTGCCTCATTTTTCATAGTGGGCCAGTAGTACCCTGCTTGTATGAGGCATCTGACGAGAGCTCGATAGCTGGTATGGGCTCCCCAATGGCCTTTGTGTACTTCTTCGAGGACACCCCGCATTTGGTTTGGTCCTAGGCATTTTTCTAGGGGCCACCAAACATTCTTTTGTAAAAGTTGTCATTGATGATGCTGTACCTGGACACCTGCATTCGAAGCTTCTTGGATTTTTTTTATCGGGTGGGAGCACTCCGTCCTGCAAATAGGAGATAATATGATTGCGCCAATCCTAATTCATGTTTATAGTTCGTACCTCGACTTGATCTATCGATGAATGGAGGAGAGTGACCACGTTCTCTTTTCCGTTTATGTTCCTGGTAGCTGCTTCCAGTTTGGCAAGGCCGTGTACCTCGATGTTCTGTGCTTGAGGTATCTGGTCAAGTTGGCATTCATCGAACGGGAAGCAGCTTGCAAATCTCAGCTAGATACTTTTTTAGCCTTTTTTCTTTGATTTGGAAAGTTCGTGTGACTTGATTGACGACGAGCTGTGAGTCACATCAGAGGATGACTCGTCGCGCTCCGTATTTGAGGGTCAGTTTTTAATCCTGCAATTACGGCCTCATACTCGGCCTCATTGTTAGTCATATCAGGACACCATATGGACTGGCGAATTACTTCGCCTGTCGGGACCTCGAGTACGAGTCCTAGTCCGGATCCTGATGCGTTGGAGGCGCCATCGGTGTATAGAATCCATAGGTAGGGTAACTTGGGGGAAGTGCTAGTGGTTTCCCTCTCGACTTCGGGTATTATTTTGGCGCTGAAGTCAGCAACAAAGTCAGCGAGTACTTGCGGCTTTATCGTTGTTCGCGGCTGATATATTATATCGTGCTCGCTCAACTCGATAGACCACTTAGCCAACCTACTCGATGGATCATGTTTATGTATGATGCTTCTCGAGATTAGGGTCGTGACCACCGAGATGGGGTGGCATTGGAAATAAGGTCTAAGCTTTCATGAAGCTATGACTAGTGCCAGGGCCAGTTTTTCAAGGTGAGGGTACCTCGTTTCAGCGTCGACCAAATTTTTGATAATGTAATAGATTGGAGATTACGTACCTTTGTTTTCATGGACCAGGACTGCGCTTACCGCAACGTCGGATACGACCAAGTAGATTAGGAGGATTTCTCCGAGTTCTGCCTTGGCGAGCAGCGGGGGTGAGGACATGTATGCTTTTAATTCTCTTAGGGAATTGACGCACTCATAATTCCACTGGATTCTTTTGTCCTTCTTGAGTAAGCCAAAGAATTTGTGGCATCTATCAGAGGATCGTGAAATAAACCTCGAACAGGGCGGCTATACGGCCAGTCAGCTTTTGCACCTGCTTCTTACTGGTCAACTTTTCAGGTACTCCCTCTATAGCCTTGATTTGGTTGGGGTTAACCTCAATGCCCCTCTGTGACACCAAAAAGCCGAGGAACTTTCCTGAGGTCACTCTGAAGGCGCATTTTTCGGGGTTCAGCTTCATGCCATACCGCCATGGTCAATGTGGTCCTCTTTCCTTTTCGATTTGACCAGCATGTTGTCTATATATACTTCCATCGTCTTGCCGAGCTGCTCTTTGAACATTTTGGTTACTAGCCTATGGTAGGTCACCCCTTCGTTTTTCAATCCGAACGACATGACCTTGCAGCAGTATGTCCCTTGGTGGGTAATGAAAGTGGTCTTTCCCTGGTCCTCCTCCTCCATGAGGATTTGTTGTAACCCGAGTAGGTGTCTAAGAAACTTAACAGCTCGTGCCCCGCTGTTGCGTTGATGAGCTGATCAATGTGAGGCAATGGAAATGAATCTTTCGGACAGGCCTTATTCAGATCTGTGAAGTCCATGCACATGCGTCATTTCCCATTTTTCTTTTTCACCATGACCACGTTGGCGACCCATTGGGGGTACTTTGACTCTCTGATAGAACCGTTTGCGAGCAGTTTTTATACCTCTTCGCGGACATCATCATTTATTGCGGTATTGAATTTTCTTCTGATCTGCCATACCGGCGGGTAGAATAGATCGACATTCAACTTATGTGTTGCAATTTCCTTCGGGATACCTGGCAAATCTGCATGGGAGAAGGCAAATAAGTCTGCGTTATCAGTTAAAAATTTATGGAATTTATCTGGTTCTGGGAGTTTGTGGCCGATGTAGGCTTTTTGTTGTGGCTGCTTTTATCCAATTGAACGAGACCGAGGTCTTCCATTGTTTATCCCATGGCTTCCACGATGTCGGGGTCTTTGATGACATCTCTTTGTTCGTCACTACCTAACCCTGACCTCGTTAATTGCTACGCTTCTGCGCCTTCACCTTTAAATTGTTAGATGTATGTGAAATATTGGGCGATGCAATAGCATTCTTGGGCTGTGCGTTGCTTTCCGCGGATGCTGAACACTCCCCACAGGGTGGGGAACTTGATGAACTGATACAGGCTGGACGGGATGGCTCTCATGGCCTGTATCCAAGGTCACCCTATGATGGCGTTGTACGCTGTATCTTGATTCATTATGTGGAATGTCGTTTCCAGGGTGATATCGCCGTCCAGAACGGGAAGTGTGATCTCTCTGGAGGTTCGTTCAACTGCATTGTTAAAACCTGTTAGTGTTGTGCATCGTGGTACTATCTTATCCTCACGTCTTATCTGTTTGAGAACTCTAGGGTGGATAATACACGCTCCGCTTCCATCGTCTACCATAATCCATTTTACATCGGTGTCTGAAATTCTTAAAGTAATGACAAGAGTATCATAGTGAGGAAAAGTCAAACCGTGGGTATCTGACTTATCGAAGATGATACTTTCTTCGAGGTCATCATACTGTTCATGGGTGATTGACTGCTTCAACTTGTGGGTGGTTGTGAATTTCACGTGGTTGATTATTGCGTTGTCGCCCCCGCTAATAATCATCTGGATGGTGCGGGTTGGGGAGGGAGGCTTTGGGGGGCCTTGATGTTGTTCCCGCCCACAGGCAAAATTGGCTCTTCCTCGGTTACTTATCATCTCCCTCAAATGTCCTTGGTGGAGCATGTTTACTACCTCTTGCTTCAAGAATATACAGTCTTCGGTCTTATGGCCTCGCTCCTAATAGAATTCACAGAGGGCATTCGACTTTATGGCGTTTGGGTCTGACTTCATCTTCTGCGGCCATTTCACCTTGGGGCGAGCTTCTCTAGGGCGTAGACTATTTCTGAAGGAGAAACACAAAAATTATGAGAAGATAATAGTGGAGGCATACCTCTTTCATTTCAGTGAGTCCTTTTTGTGGCCTAGATGGGCCATCGCCATGGCGGGGGGGGGGGGGGGGGGGGGGGGGGGGGGGGGGGTTATGACGGCCATTTTGATGTACGATTGGTGCCTTTCGCGATTGAGGCATGAACCTACATGGTCCCTTCGACCGTCATTTCAACGGTATTTCCTCGACTCAACCACAACGTTGATCCATTAAGGTCATCCTGATCCGCTCTCATCTCGACGCAGTAAGCCTTGTGTATTTCCTCCCAGGTAGTGGGGGTATTTCATGAGCCTGCTCAACAGTTTTCTAGTCGCCCTCGAACCGCTCCTGTTTAACTCATTCTGGAAAGATGCTACCGCCATTCCCTCTAACACGTTTGGAAGGGTCATTCTCACTCTGTTGAACCGGGCGAGGAAGTCCCTGAGTCCTTCGTCGGACGACTATTTAATGGCGAATATGTCATTCACCCTGGCTTCTGCTTTCTTGGCCCGACATGGGCGGTGACGAAATTGTCGGCCATCTCCTCGAATGTTTCTATGGAACGTGCTGGTAATTGTGAGTACCATGTCAGGGCTCCCTCGGTTAGGGTTTTGCCAAAATTCTTCAGCAGTACCGACGGTATTTTTTCTTTGGTGAGGTCGTTGACTTTCACTGCGGTGACATAGTGGATGATGTGATCTTCGGGGTCTGTTGTAGCGTCATATATTTTTAAGTATGGCGGAATCTTGAAGGTTTTAGGTATGGCGTTTGGTGCATCCTCATCGGTATACGACTGTTCCACGAACCAGTCGACGTTTCATTTTGGCAGAAGTTTTGGGGCGCTTGGTATCTTATCAACCCTCTCTTGGTGTTCCCTCATTTGGTCGTGGAGTGCTTTATTCTCGTTCTCTATCTCCTCCATTTTTTTAGAATAACATCGAGGGCGTCATTCCCTGCATCATTAACAGTGTGAGTGATACCTGTTGGAGGAGGAGCGTGTTGCTCGTTGGTTGTTGTTGTGATGTCGACTCGTGTATCGTTTCTACTCGCCCCTTGGGCGAGTTTGTCGAGTACACTGTTTAGTGTACTTGTCAACCACGCCTCTATTAATCTTTTCATTGATGGTGGTGCTTCTTTTGTCGTGGACGTAAAGGCTCCTTTCCCATGAGAGGCGGTAACACTGCCATGAGGGGGGTGAGTCACTTCGCCTAGGTGAGACACTTGACGTCATATTTTCCTCGTCGTCTCCGTTAACCTCGTTGATGGTGCTTAGGAGGTTAGCAGTGAGGCCTGCTACTGCTTTTAATCTTTCTTCTCCATTCCCTGCCATCGTTAGTTCGTGCAAGTAGGAAAAGAAAACTTTGATAAAAATGTATTAAGTTCTTTGTTAAACTAATTAAATAAAGTGGTAATGAGCAAATCCTAGTTAAACACAATAAATTCTAGATCTAAGATTAATAGGTATCGGTGATATGGGACCGCATTCGAGGTTATTAAATACCTAGATTGTGCTAAATGATTCTCGATGAATGGGGAAATAACGGTAAGCAATAAATATGAAAAATGGCAATAAATGTAAATATGAGGAATTAATCACCCAAATATTGAATGATATGGATGATTCCTTCTTCTGACTACAACGTGTGATAACTGAATATGAGGATGAATAAAGTGTTCTTGGATCAAGTGAGTGGAAAGGTAGAATAAATAATGAAATCAGTCATGGCAACAAGACAAGCTTTCTGTATATTCTCTCAATAGTCAATTTCTTACAAGTGTTCTTATCAGAAAAGTGAAGATCCCCTTTTTCTTCCCTATCTCTTACTATTTATAAGGGATATTCCTAGAAAATCTTAAAAAGTACAATCAGAGGAATATTCAGTAGAATATTCGTTTTCGTAATTCTAAGACTATCCTAACAATTACTACTACTCTTCTCTACTCGACCTCGGTCACGATCTCTCGCTTGACGACTCCTCGCTATTGGGCCCTGCTTGACCTCGGTCATAACTCGTCTGTTTTCATTCGCTGAACCTAGTTGGATTTTGACCCATACTCAAACTAAACGTTGGATAATATAATAATGAAAAATATAGAACAAAAAAGTTATTCAATAAATTATATAAGTCCCTTTAATTTATAAGAGATTTTATTATTGGTATATTGTATTGACAAATAAGATGACAATTGAAATTGATTAAAGCAATACGATCTAATATGTTCAAATAAGCCGGCTCACAATTTTATTTAATTAATATTTTTTATTATTGACCGTACATCGCGGGGTACGACTACTAGTAACAAATTAAAGGAAGGAAACATTAGGACTTAAGTGGAGTACTATTTTTAATAAGGCGAAATGACTTCCTGGACACTTAAACTTGTAGGGCTTTTGAAAGTCGATACACAAACTTTAGACTTTCCCATTTGAACACTCGAACTCGTTATTCTCTTAACTAATAAACACATCTGATCCGTGAGCCTATGCGCGTGTATTACACATACACAGACGTGTCCAAGTCAGAAAATGACCAATCCAAAAGTAAGACCCACCCAACTAATGACATGTGTAATTGTCACATATATTTATATTTTTAAAAATAAAAATAAATACAATAAGAAAGAAAAAACTTAAACCTTTCCAGCTTCCTCTTCCCCATTCCTTCCCATCATCCCCCTCCCCCTCACACCTGCAACTCATTCGTCTACTTCTATATCAGCACTCCCTTCCTAGGTTCTTCTTCGTCTTCTCCTCTCTCTCCAAATTTTTCTTATTTTTTTCTAACTAGGTAGATTGCCGGAGAAAATTTTCAATCACTACTGTCGCATAATTGGTTTTCTTTAAAGTTGTGACAATTAATTTGTTGTAGTGGCCAATTGGCGTGACTTCCTCAGCAGCAGTAATCGATTGGCATTGCTCTTGAGCGATTTGGACCACTGGAACGCCATCTCCGACCAACTGGAGTCCGCCGAAGAGTTGCAGAACATCAGAAATGGCGATTCTTACAGTGAAATCTCCTAATTTTTGATAGAGAGGTAGTTCTTGGTGTGGAAAACAATCTCTACGGCTTGGAATTGCAAGATTTGATAGTTAAAAATTGAAGAATTGTCAGACCCGATAAAATGAAGTGGCTTTTCTCTAAATCTGACCTGATGAATTTTTTTATTTTTTAAAATTAATTATTTATCTTTTTTTTAATTATTTATCATATTCACACGCTTAATACCGGTGATTAACACGCAATTGACCACATCAGTAATAATGTTGCCACATAAGCATAGTCAACGGTCAAATATGTTTATTAATAAATATTTTCTTAAGTAAAGATGTTCAAATAGAAAATACAAAAATTATGTAGCGTCTTTCAAAAATCATACAAATTTAAGTGGTAACGAAGCCATTTCACCTTTTAACAAGGAAGCGCACTTTTTGAAATTTGGAATTCGTTTTGGTGGCTATATATATAGATGGCTCATTTTCCATTTCTCCTTAGCCCCCTCTATTCTTCTTTTCTTCTTTTTAACTTCACTGCTTCTTCCGTCTCTCAAGTCTCATGGATAACACAAAAATCGACGACGAACCAAAAGAAGAAGAAAATGAAGCAGCAGAAGAAAACGACGACGTGTTGTCTCTATGTCACCTCCAAACAGTCGACGGTGACGACAGCTCTGCTATTACTCCGCGAACTCCTACATCAGCACAAGACATTTTCGAGTTCTTCACCACCTTAAATCCCGATAGCTACGCTCACAAAGACGTCGTTGTTTTTTGCGGAAAGATCATTCGCGAAGATAATTCAGATGATGAGAATAGAAATAACTTGGCCACATTCCCTGGAAACCTCACTATCGACGACGACAGGGAGAATATCGTCTCAGGTAATAACCGGTCAAAATCGCATCGATTCTCCGACTCTCATGACCGGAAAGTGAACATCACTTCACTGACTTCCATGTCGCCGAAGTCACGGAGGAGAATGTTCATGTTTGGGCCGGTGAAGTTCAGGCCTGTTATGGAGATGAATGAGATTAAGCAGAGGCAGAGCCGCCGTGCTCCGACGACGATGTTTCCGACAGTTGGTGTTGCCGGCGAAGATGAGACGGCGGGTGGAGATGGCCGAAGGACAGCTGTGAGCGAGAAAGAGGGAGTGAAACCACCATTAGGGTGTAGGGCCCACTTCGGGAACGTGTTGGCTAGGTCCTTGAATTGCTTGTTACCAACTGGTATGGAAAGAGTTCAGAGAAATACATAGGAGATTTACTTGAATCACAAAATTTAGAAGGAAAAAAAAGAAGAGAAAGAGTAACTTTAGTAAACGAATTCATTGATTCTAATTTTTTTGCACCTGCTAAGTAATTTTGCATAATATTTGAGCAAAAGTATTAATTTTGCTGATTTGCCCACCTTCATTTTGAAAGAGATTAGATTTTTTTCTCACTCTTTTTAGTGTGATCAATTTTAATTTTAAACTTATATGGGTTAGACAAATATTTAACTTATGTTCGATAATAATTGTGTAACAGGATCTTATAATTGTATGCGGTCGAAATCGGGCATATGTCCGATTTCGTAAGCACGAGGAGTTGTTTCGAGAGGAAGCTCGTAATGGACCAGGCTCGAGCTCGAAGATAGAATACTGAGCATGGAGATCAAAGTGTTTGCTGAAGATCGAGACCGAGCATGACTAACTTCGAGTAAGGCATAATAACAGAATGGCGTGATATTAGTGACCAGTCGAAGATCACGACGGAAATCCCAGAACAGATCGAATCAAGCGGTTATTGACGCCAATCGTGAGATTTACTTCTGTTATTAGAATTGTACCTTATTTAGAATTCCTCTATTGTATAAAAAGGGATCACATTCTGTAAAGAGATCATCATTCATTGATAAAGAATATATGTGCCGCTCTCTATTTCACTTATTATCCATTATTGTTCATTACTGTTCATTACTTTTCTTGTTATCCAACCTCGAGACCATCTTGAATCGCGGTCGAAAGTATTGCTCGAGCACTGGTTTGATTCACTTTACTGTTCAATTCATTCATTTAGTTCATTGTTTATCAATTGGTATTGAATTAGATCGCGTATCCTTAAAACCGCAATACAAGTTTAATTGTTACTCAAATTTTAGGGTAAACAATTTGGCACCCACCGTGGGGCTAAGGATAATAGTGATTATTCAATATTGATTCAAGTAAAACACACTATTTTACGCTTGTTCTTGTCAAGAATTTTGCTTTCAGGTTAAAACATGTCAAATTCGCAAAACGCATCCACACATGGTGATAATGGCCTCGAGTTGCAAGGGAAAAATGAAAATGTGATTGCTCCAGGAGTCGAGGTTCCACATGTCAATCTCGGGGGAGTACCGGTTGCCAACCCTGTCGATGTCAGTTCGCATGTTGCTCTAAATGCGGACCTAGGCGCGGATCTCCATGTGAGTATACGCAGAGAAGGCCGACCTAGTGGCCAAGGAACACATGGCAGGGAGACGAAGCAATCAGTCTCCAAGTGATATTCGAGATGCTTGCTCATCAAGTCTCCATTGCTAAGTTACAAAATCAACATAGAGCTCCAAATAGGGTCGAGCTGGAGATTAATCGTCGTACCGAGCCAGTACTGGAAAGGTCGAATGATAACATATCGGGAACTGATCCTGCGATAATAAAAATTCTTGAGGAGCTCACCAAGAGAATTGAATCAGGAGAGAGGAAAATCGAAGCCAATGATAAAAAAGTGGAGACTTATAACTCCCGGGTTGATCAGATACTGGGGGCACCACTAATCTTGAAAGGTATGGATTCAAAGAAGTTTGTGCAAAAACCCTTCTCTCCGAGTGCGGCTCCGAAGCCCATTCCAAAGAAGTTCCGTATGCCTGACATACCCAAATATAACGGGTCCGCTGACCCCAATGAACATATTGCCTCTTACACATGCGCCATTAAGGGTAATGCTTTAGAAGACGACGAGATCGAGTCTGTGTAGTCGAAAACGTTCGGAGAGACCCTATCGAAATGAGAAATGATTTGGTATCACAACCTACTACCAAATTCCATCGATTCATTCGCCATGTTAGCAGATTCCTTCGTAAAGGCGCACGCCGGTGCCATAAAGGTCGCAACAAGGAAATCAAAACTCTTCAAGGTAAGACAAATGGATAATGAGATGCTAAGGGAGTTCGTGTCCCGGTTCCAAATGGAGCGCATGGAGTTGCCATCGGCCACAGATGATTGGGCCGTTCAGGATTTCACCCAAGGATTGAATGAACGGAGTTCAATAGCATCGCGTCAGCTGAAACAAAATTTGATCGAGTACCCAGCTGTAACCTGGGCAGATGTTCACAATCGATATCAATCGAATATTAGGGTCGAGGACGACCAATTAGGAGCTCCTTCCGGTTTAGTGCATCCAAACAGGTCGACAGGTAAGAATTAGAGGGATGTCGATTGGGGGCCAAGGTCAAATAAAGACCGGTACCAACCATATGTTGCAGATCAAAGGAACAACGGTCCGGGACGCAATTCCACCCGGAACGATCGAAGAGGTGATCAAGGACAAATTTCTCGAGGACTTATGAGCAAGAGTGGTTTTGACAAGTATGTAGATTCCACAGAGGCACCTCGGCTATCAGAATAAAATTTCATCACCGATGCCTTAGGCATCGTATCAGCTATCAGAAAAATCAAGGACACTAGGTGGCCCAGACCCCATACAGACAGATCATTCCCAAAGAAACCCAAACTTAATGTGCAAGTATCATGGCACGCACAGTCATAGGACCGAAGATTGCAGGCAATTAAGGGAGGAGGTAGCCGTTTATTCAATGAGGGCCATCCTTGAGAATTCCTCAGCGACCGAGTAAAAAATCATTTCAGGGAAAGGGACGCCAATAGAAAGAATGAACAAGAAGAACCTCAACATGTCATTCATATGATCGTCCGTGGCGTCGACGTTCCACAGGGACCCATATTCAAATGCACTAAGGTGTCAATCACTAGAGAGAAACAGACCCGTGACTATGTTCTCGAAGGCACCTTGTCATTCAATGGCGAAGAAGCAGAAGGCATTTCTCAGCCCCACAACGACACTATGGTAATTTCTATCTTATTAAATAAAGTTCAAGTTAAGCGTGTTTTAGTGGATCCAGGTAGCTCGGCAAACATTAACCGATCAAGGGTCGTGGAACAACTCGGCCTACAGGGCCAAATCGTGCCTGCAGCTCGAGTCCTAAACTACTTTAATATGGCCAGCGAAACAACTAAGGAGGATATTATCCTACCGGTGAGCGTAGCTGGAACCATTCAAGATACCAAGTTCCACGTAATCGAAGGCGATATGAGGTACAATGACCTGCTCGTGAGACCTTCGATCCACAACATGAGGGCAGTACCCTCGAACCTCCATCAGATGATGAAATTCCCGACATCAGACGGTGTTAAAATAGTGTACGGGGTATGCAACAAAGAAAATGTTTGCGGTCAATGAGGTAACACCGATATCGACATTGTCAATCTCTGAAAAATCGAGCATCAAAGGTGAACAGGGAGCCAAATAGCAATCACCGCAACCAGCCTCAACCGAATCGGAGAAACATGTGATAGAAGAAGAAGAGGAGGATTTTCTAACCCCTCGAACCTTTGTTGTTCCCGAAGAGTCGATGCCACCAAATCAACGGTTGAAGAGCTGGAACATGTTATACTGATCGAGTACCCGCCCGAGCGAAATTTATACCTGGGAACAGGGTTAACCCCCAAACTCAGGAAAAAACTTATTCAATTTCTTATTGATAACATAGACTGTTTTGCATGGTCCTATTTAGACATGACAGGAATTCCACCGAAAATAACGACGCATCGATTAAGGTTGGATCCTAGGTTCAGACCGATGAAGCAAAAGAGGAGACCCCAGTCTGAGGTAAAGCATGCCTTCATAAAGTACGAGGTAACTAAACTTCTCAATATAGGGTCCATTCGGGAGGTAAAATATCCCGAATGGTTAGCCAACGTAATTGTAGTCCCTAAAAAAGGGAACACACTTAGAATGTGTGTAGACTATAAGGACTTAAACAAAGCATGTCCCAAAGATTCTTTTCCACTGCCTAGCATCGATCGCATGATCGATGCCATGGACGGCCACGAGATCCTTACTTTTCTCGATGCCTATTCCGTGTACAATCAAGTCCAAATGAACCCGGAAGACCAAGAAAAGACTTTGTTTATCAATAAGTACGGAACATATTGCTATAAAGTCATGCCCTTCGGGCTAAAAAATGCAGGAGCTACTTACCAACGCCTAGTAAATAAAATGTTCGAAGAACACGTAGGTAAGTCGATGGAAGTTTATATTGATGACATGCTAGTTAAGTCCCTGCGCGCAGAGGACCATTTGGCTCATTTGCAGGAAATGTTCGAGATTTTAAGGAAATATAACATGAAGCTCAACCCCGAGAAATGTGCTTTCGAGGCCGGTTCAGAAAAATTCCTTGGCTTCATGGTATCAAATCGGGGGATCGAAATCAACCCCGATAAAATCAAGGCCATCGAAGACATTACTGTCGTAGATAGTGTAAAATCCGTACAAATTTTGACTTGGCGGATAGCTGCCTTAGGCTGATCATCTCGAGGTCATTGGATCGAAGCCACAAGTTTTTCTCTCTACTCAAAAAGAAGAACAATTTTGCATGGACCCCGGAGTGCCAACAAGAATTGGAAGAATTGAAGCGATATCTATCGAGCCTACCACTGCTTTACACTCCGAAGGCAGATGAGAGACTTTACTTGTACTTGGCAGTATCCAAAATCGCGGTAAGTGTTGCCCTGGTTCGAGAAGAGCAAAGTATGCCGTTTCCTGTTTATTATGTGAGTCGAACCTTAGGAGAAGCAGAAACTAGGTATCCACACTTAGAAAAATTGGCACTTGCACTGATAAGCGCTTCTAGAAAGTTCAAACGATATCTTCAATGTCACCCTATATGTGTATTAACCAATTACCCACTCTGTAATATCTTGCATAAGCCCGAACTATCGGGCCGGTTGGCCAAATGGGCCGTCGAACTTAGTGGGTACGATATCGAGCATCAACCCCAAACGACCATCAAGTCTCAAATTTTAGCGGACTTCGTGGCTGATTTCACGCCAACCCTCGTACCTGAAGTTGAAAAAGAACTCTTATTAAAATCAAGAACATCATCGGGGGTATGGTCCCTTTTCATAAACGATGCTTCGAACGTGAAAGGGTCTGGGCTAGGCATCATTTTGAAGCCGCCCACAGGTACCACTATTAGACAATCTATCAAAACCTATAGGTTGACTAACAATGAGGCCGAATACGAGGCCATGATTGCAGGTATCGAGCTAGCTAAAAGCTTGGGAGCAGAAGTCGTCGAAGTTAAGTGCGACTTTTTACTGGTGGTGAATAAGGTAAACAAAACCTTTGAAGTTCAAGATGATAAAATGCAAAGTTATTTAGATAAATTGCAGGTAACATTGCACCGTTTCAAGAAATGGACTTTACGGCATGTACTTCGGGAACAAAACAGTGAGGCCGATGCACTTGCAAATTTGGGGTCATCGGTCGAGGAAGATGAGATCAGCTCGGGGACTGTCGTCCAACTCTCGAGATCCATGATTGAGGAAGGACATGCCGAGATAAATTCTACTAGCTTAACTTTGGACTGGAGGAATAAATACATCGAGTACTTGAAGAATGGAAAGATCCCATTGGACCCTAAGGAATCGAGGGCCCTGAGAACCAAAGCTTCTCGTTTCACACTGGCCGAAGACGGAACATTATACAGAAAGGCATTCGATGGACCATTGACAGTGTGTTTGGGACCAGGAGACACCGACTATGTTCTGCGAGAGGTCCACGAAGGTACTTGTGGGAACCATTCCGGCGCCGAGTCACTAATTCGCAAAGTCATTAGAGCAGGATACTACTGGGATAGCATGGAAAAAGACTCTAAGGAGTTTGTTTGAAAATGCGATAAATGTCAAAGGTTTGCACCAATGATACAACATCCCAGAGAAAAACTTCACTCGGTCCTATCCCCATGGCCATTCATAAAATGGGGGATGGATATTGTCGGCCCTATGCCATCGGCCCCAGGTAAAGCTAAATTTATTTTATTTATGACTGACTATTCTCTAAATGGGTTGAAGCACAAGCTTTAAAGAAAGTCAGAGAAAAAGAGGTTATAGATTTCATCTGGGATCATATCGCTTGTCGATTTGGGATACCAACAGAAATAGTATGCAACAATGGTAAACATTTTATCGGCAACAAAGTAACGAAATTCTTCAAAGACCATAAAATAAAAAGGATATTGTCAACACCGTATCACCCTAGTAGGAACGGACATTCTGAATTGACGAACACAACTATCATCTAAAACCTGAAGAAAAGGTTGAACGAAGCAAAAAGGAAATGGAGAGAAATTCTGCCTGAAGTCCTTTGGGCATATCGAACAACATCAAAGTCCAGTGATGCGAGACTAAATTGCATAGGTTAACATGTGATATACCTTACATTTTATGCGCATTAATGATAAAATTACACTTGTTATNTCCGGGCGATAGCCGGGTGACAGAGCCAAACAGCCAACCCTGCCTGGCGTTAGCCAGGCGTTAGGGCTAAAACGCCAGCCCTACCCTGGCGTTAGCCAGGCGTTAGGGCTGAAACGCCAGCCGCCAGGCCTTTGGGTCCAAACGCCAGGGTCCCCAGTTCGGCGAAAAACCGAGTTTTGACGGGTTTAAGTGTTTCCCAATTGAAATAGAAGTCTCCTACACGTTTAGGCTTTGTCCTAAACTTATAAATAGACTCCTAAAACACAACTACAAGGGGGAGATTTGAGGAGATTGGAGATTAGAGTGGATCAAAGGCAAAACATCAATTTGTACATATTTTCTTCATT
>ML433595.1:0-16701 GCA_005239525.1 Nicotiana knightiana
AAGGTCCTCTCTCTGAGTAATGGGAAGGAACTTCCCCAAAAATACCTCTGAGAACTGAGTCCATGTCAAAGGTGCAGACCCAGCTGGTCTGGCTAGGCAATAGTCTCTCCACCAACTCTTGGTTGTGCCAGATAACCGAAAAGTAGCGAAGTCAACTCCGTTGGACTCCACTATGCTCATGTTCCAAAGAACCTCATGGCAGCTGTCAAAATAATCTTGGGGATCCTCTGATGGTGAACCAGCTCCCTCTGCTACCGGCGCTGCAATACCCGGCTGAGCCACTCCGGCTGGCTGAGGTGCCGGAGTCTAAAACTGTGGAGCTAGCTGCTCTGGCGTGCGAGTGGCAGGAGTCTGGGTACCTCCCCCAGCCTGAGAGACGGCTGGTGCAGTAGGAAGAAGACCCGCCTGTGCTACACTCTCCATGAGTCCGACTAGACGGACAAGAGCGTCCTGAAGCACTGGGGTAGCTATGAACCCCTCTGGGACCTGAGCTGGTCCAACTGGGACTGCCGGAACTGGGACCTCCTCGTCAGACTCTACCTGAGGGTCCTCCACTAGTTCTGCTGCTCTAGGTTGAGCCCGGCCCCAGCCTCGGCCTCTAGCACGGCCTCGTCCTCGACCTCGACCCCTCGTAGGAGCTGTACCAGGAGTGTCGGGCTGCTGAGCAGAACCAAGGGAAGCACGCGTCCTCGCCATCTGCGAGAGAATAGAATAGAAACTCAATCAGTACTCAGAATTCATATCGCACGACAGAGATGAAAAGAAATGTGGAGTCATCCTAACTTTGCAGCCTCTGGGGGATAAATACAGACGTCTTCGTACCGATCCCTCAGACTCTACCAAGTTTGTCCGTGAGTTGTGAGACCTAAGCAACCTAGTGCTCTGATACCAACTTGTCACGCCCTGAAATCCCACATTTGGGCCGTGATAACGTCTAATGTTGAACCCGCTAGACAAGCTAACATGTACAGTTAAACTAACATGATAATACCGAAATAACAGGATAAGCTAAAAAACATCACAATCACGGCACGGAATGTCCCCTCGTGCATAAAACATCACAATCACGGCACGGAATGTCCCCTTGTGCATAACAATATAAAATACGGCACGACATCACCCTTCGTGCTTTTACTCTCTTCCTCACTATGCAAATTATGACGTAATCAATGTGAATCATGGCACGGCATCACCCTTCGTGCTTTTATACTCTTCCTCACCAAAACAATAACAATATCAATGGCAAGCAATACAACATAGTGGAAATACAATTCAAAATCACCCAGCAAGGGGAAAGTATCAGTCAATATCGTAACGATTGCCCGTCAAGGGTCTCAGCTATAACTAATCATTTCAAATACATCCTTTACAATTGGGTTCTCAATCGAATCAGTTCATCAACCAAGTTTTTCAACATTAATCAACTTCCAAGTAGAGACAGTTGCATATTATAACGAACATGGAAGTAATAATAAGGTTTTTATTGAAAATAGACTCACGGGCATGGTTGGCACACAATGCATAGGTACTCGTCACCTCACCTATGCATTGAACATAATAAACGCTTAGCTCATAGCATACAATACCTATTCCCTCACCAAAGTTAGGCAAGACACTTACCTCGGGTCCAAAAATAGCAATCAAGCCTCTAACACCGCCTTTCCTTTTGAATTCAACTCCGGAACAACAATATTTAGACATAATTAACTTAAGTATATCAATAATGACTTAAAAAAATCGATCTCATAGCCTAATTATCCATTTCTTAGCATTCTTCCAAGAATACCAAAATTCGACCCCGAGCCCGCTCGCTCGGATTCCAATAATTCTCAAAGGGACACTCACCCAAAGCCTAAGGATCATTAGTATACGATTCTTACTTGATTTCATGGCCAATTCACAGAAAATTCTCAGATGGTTATAAGTTCTAGGTTATTACCCAAATTCTTGATTTTTGCACTAATTTATGTAGTTAATTAAGCTAGAATCCATGTATGAAGCTAATTTTTTAGTAGAGTTCACTTACCTTAGAAGACCAGGTCGTTAGCCCTTAACAATGGAGAAAAATCGCCCAAGGAAGAAGAAAGAAATGACAAAGATGGGTTTGAAACCCGTATTTAAAACACACTGCCTGCACAGTGATTCTGCACCTGCGGCTCGGGGACCGCAGGAGCGGTCCCGCACCTGCGAGGAAAATCTCGCGCCTGCGGAAATGGGCTGGGGAGCCTGGGCCTGCGCCTGCGAAGTGGAGACCGCACATGCGGCTCCGCTCCTACGGAATATTTTCCGCACCCGCGATAATTGGCCAGGCCATTGGGTAATCGCACCTGCGATGCTGGGGACCGCAGGAGTGGTCCCGCACCTGCGACTGGGCAACCGCACCTGCGGTCACACCAGAACAGGTGCACCACCAGCTATGTTTTACTGGTTTTTAGCCCCGTTAGGTGCCCGGAAGGCACCTGGGCCCACCCGAGCCCTAGTCCAAATATACCAACGAGTCCCAAATCATAACACGAACTCGCTCAAGCCTTCGGAACACCCAAACAACGCTAAAACTCAAAATCACATTTGGAACTTTAAGTTTTCTAGACTTCGCTAACAACGTGCCGAACTTACCTATACAACTCGGAATGACACCAAATATATACACGACTTCCAAAATCATCCTACGAACTTATTCAACTAATTAAACCACTAAAATAACATCAAAACAAAGAATTAAACCTCAAAACTCATAGAATTTTCTTATAACTTCATTAAGCTCAAACATTCCAATTTAGATCCGAACCACGTCATTTCAAGTCCGTTTTACACCAAGTTTCACAGATAACTCTTATAACATATATTAAACCTGTTCTGGGCTGCGGAACCATAATACGGGCCCGGTAACGCAGATTTCACCTCAAAGTTCATTTTCAAAAGTCTTTCTTATTTTCACAAAACTATTTTCTTTAAAAATTCATTTCTCGGGCTTGGGACCTCGGAATTCGATTCTGGGCATACACCCAGGTCGCATATTTTCTTACGGACTCTCCGGGACCGTCAAATCACGGATCCGGGTCCGTTTACCAAAAATGTTGACCAAAGTCAACTTTATCCCATTAATTATCATAAATTCAACAGTTCAACACATTTCCACATAAAGACTTCCCGGCTACGCGCTCGGGCTGTGCACGCACAACGAGGTGAGATTTAACGGAGGCTTTTCGGGCCTCGGAACACATTTTCTGCTAAATTACACAAGATGACCTTTTGGGTCATCACACACATGCAAAACATGAATAATTGATTCGGAGGATGCAGTGGCGGAGTTAGAATTTTCATCAAGATGTGTCAAAATTTAAATAATTAAATATATCAAAAAATTAAGGAAAGTCAATGTATAATAAATATACATAAAATAAAAAATTTATCTAGTAATATAGTA
This sequence comes from Nicotiana knightiana, assembly GCA_005239525.1. Taxonomy (NCBI): domain Eukaryota; kingdom Viridiplantae; phylum Streptophyta; class Magnoliopsida; order Solanales; family Solanaceae; genus Nicotiana; species Nicotiana knightiana. Next base: position 3,428 of record ML433595.1, read on the forward strand.
TAATTTTTCGGTGAAGGGGTGTTGTTTGACACCTCTTGGTTCAAGGTGGCTCTGCCGCTAGGAGGATGCCGTAGAATCAAATATGGGAGGCGAGTCACTTTCAAATCTGTGGAATATCTATTTTTAGAATGTGTATCTCCCCATTTTTCCATGTCTATTTCGGCTTTCTTTTTATAGTAACAACTTCAGCTTAATTCTTGTTTCTATTAAATATGAAACATAAAAAATTTTATGTAGTGGTGATTTACAGCTTATAGCTTTCAGACTGTTAGTCGTTGACTACTACTATTACTTTATCTTTTTCACATATATATGTCAATATAATATTGTTGAAATTAATTGTTCTTTGTAGGACTAAAGGTTCTCTATATTTATAGTGACATAAAAATCAATGACAAAATTAAAAAAGAACTCCAAAGAAATACTACTACAACAGCTAGAGTAAATATACTAAAATGGCTAAATCTTAATTCCAAAAAGTTGATATCGCCAATACAAGTCTATTATTTCATTGTGCCTATATCTCTTAGTAGTTCTACATGAACGTGAATTTTAAGATTGCAGAAAAAAAAAAAATTAATAAAACATGCAACTCTCTTAATTTCTTCTTTTATGCGGATTGTGACATTCCAGAGTTCATACGCAACAACTATGTGTCTTCATATTATTCTCTAAATCTTTTAACGTTCGAGAGGAAGCTTAGCTGGAGCTGGAGCTGGAGCTGGCCAAGGTCTTAAACGGATATCTATATATAGTATAGGCAAATTAAAGGGTGGAGCCACTAATGTTGGGAGGGTGGTTAATTATGTAGGTCACATATGTCACCTTTTTTATTTAATACTAATAGCCCATATGTCAAAATAGATATTCCTATTTGTCTTTAGAAAATATCAGAATATTGTCTAGTCTTCAAATGATTAAGCCTCTTGATCTGTCTATTTCCTATATGGTTTGTTCCTATTTGTTGCATTCAAACTTACGACAAAAATATATACTGCAGACTTTCAAGTTGTATTCCATTATTACAGTTCATATTTTTTTCTTTTTTTTCTTTTTTTTTTCCCCATTAAATCGTCTATTTTATGGATAGTCTTTGGTTACAATAAGTCCTCATCATCTTCATTCTTCACTATGACACTTCAAAATGATAGTTGGTAGGATGTTGTTGGACTTGAATAAATGTGGACTATTTTGTATACTCCTATTTCGTCCTAATTTATCTTAGAAAAATGAACATAATGTTTGAAAAATTCAAGGTAGAATTAAGTCAAAATTAATGTGAAAATTTCTAACGTTTAATTTGGCGCAAATTAAGGAATAAAATGCCTACTGGATTAAGTCTTCATGTTCATTGCCTAAAGGAGAAATACTTACCTCCATCGTTTAACCTTAAGAGTTAAAAATTAAGTGATAAATGTATGTGTAAAGACAAATGACTTAGATCTATTAATTTGGTGAAAGCATCATATGCAACTTTTTTTTACCAACCAAATGCAATTAAATTCTTGTGTACTTTGAATACCCTTAGTTAAAATTCTAACTTAGTCATTGAATACTTGCCCAGAGGCAGATCTAACTTTCTGAGACTTTAGTGGAGCAACGTAGAAGTCCTACGTCCAGAGGCGGATCTAACCTTCTGACACTGTAGTGGAGCAACGTAGAAGTCCTATGCCCGGAGGCGGATCTAGCGTTATGACACTGACTTCAACTTCACTTTGTGTGTCTCCCCGAGTTTCATACTACTAAGTAGCACTTCTACTATTCAATCTTAGAATTGATTCAGATCAAGCTCAAAATTTAGTTTACCTTTTCCAATATGTGAGATGTGGGAATGAAGCTCTGAAGCAAGAGCTTGCTTCAAACATGGGTGGCCTTGACGAACGGCTGGCCACCTTTTATATAAGAGCAAAAGGCGCGAATACCAATATGAGTGAGTATAAGCTTCGTTCGCCATTTGATGCGGAGTATAAATTTATATATAAAATTTTACTAATATTATACGAATAAATAATAGATATGAACCCATAGTTCTAAAAATACAATGAATTTAATGGTATAAACCTTAAAAGCTGAATCCATAATTTAAAACTTGGATCTAACTCTGCCTATGCCAACGGCTCCATGTGTCCATCTTCAAACGCGGTGCTTGACTTTTAACCTGCAAATGAGAGAAAAATGGAGGACAAAAATTAAAGAAGCACTGCCAACCAGTATCGGAGTCACATGCACTCAAGATGTGTCAACTGACACCCTTTCGTCAAAAAATTACACTATTTAGCTCGGTAATTTTTAAAAAAGAATATATATATATATATATTATATAATGACACCGATTAACTTCTTGGTGAATTTGTTTCTTTATATTCGGAAGCCCCTTGATAAAATTCTTGGTTACGGCACTGCTGCCAGCGACCAATGAAGAAAAAGAAGTTCATTACTATCTTTGGCAAGTCGTTTTCGACATGTTATTTACCTGTAACTAATTGAAACGATTCAATTAAAGAGATTAGATTTTACTGAAGTTGATTGATTGAGAGTTGATCGATCTTTAACTAAAAAAGGAAAGATAGGCAAAATCATAAGGTACGATTTGGTGACAAATACTAATCTGTATCATTGATATTTTTGTTGGTTCGTGAAAACGAACACAAGATAAGAAAGTAACTCTACTTGTTAACCACCGACGAGTGATGTACAATGTGTGAAACCCTCCATCCTTAATAAGATATCTTCGATTTGAACTCTGATATATTGGTAACTTCTTGCTAGGTAGCGTTTTATCATGTGGTGAGTTTACTCGATGTAAATTTGAATTAATCGAATCAGAAAATTTTAAATTTTGGATGGTTAAAAAAAAAAAAAAGAGTAAATTTACTACTTAACTTGCTTCTTGCCAAATTGAGTGGCCCTTCTTGTTGGTGTTATTGGTTAACTACATAAGATTATTGATCGGATGGACGATATGAATTTTTTCGAGATAGTTAACTATTTTTTTAACCGTGAGAGGGTGGATGTAATTCAGCTCGAACGAAGTGAGAGGGGGGTCATTCAGAACCCGCAGGCTCCAGAACGGGGGGCTCACCACTGTGAACTCCCCTAGATGAGAACCCTCATTGCCATTGGAAGGCACCTTGGACCTAAGGAGTGGACTGTCACTGAATTCCATCAAAATCCAATGAGCAACCCGCCGAGGTTACAACAATCATGTTAGACTAAGAAGAGCCTTGGGTTCCAGTCCCTTGGACAGACCGTCCAGAGTCCAGACCNTCAATGAGCAACCCGAAATGACATTGTATAGTCGCTTTTAAAATAATAGCCGAAACGTGTGTGTGTGTATATATATATACACGAATTTTATACACTTTTTTGATAACCGAATATAAATAATTTCTTATGCGGACTAAAAGTGAAAAAAGCTCATTGAGGTGAATCATTTCCTCTCTTTCCAAAAGAAAAACAAATCATCACACAACTAGACAAGTATATGCCAGTATTGAGCTTGATCAAAAAGGGCGCATTTGCCTCTATACTCACTTTTTGGGTCACATTTTAACTTATATTCGCTTTGTAAAAAAATTTACAAGCGTACCCACTTTTTGCGTAACTTCAGGCATACGGGCCTGAAGTAGCAAAAAAAAAATTCCTTAAAGTGTAGCAAAAATTCAGATATTTTTGCATGAAGTTTGGCCTGACTTGCAAAGGCAATAACAAACTTCAGTTCAGAGTGCAAATAGCAAAGTTCAATAAAGCAACAACATGTGTTGGCTGGAGTTTTTATTTGTAATTGTTGAACTTAAGCATTCTAGTAGCTGAAATTTTGTTCTGTATTTTCTGAACTAGCATGTTTTAGCTGAAGCTTTGTTTTGTATTCTCTATACTTCAGCATGTTTTAGCTGAAGTTTTGTTCTATATTTGCTGAACTTCAACATGTTTTAGCTGAAGCTTTGTTATGTTTGTGATGAACTTCAGGGCTGAAGTTTGTTTTGTATTTGTTGAACTTCAGCATTTTAGGAGCAGAAAATTTTGCTTATATTTGCTGAACTTCAGCATTCTTAGAGCTGAAGTTCTAAAACAACAATGACAAGTTGTCATTAAGATCCAGTTGTTAACTACTATTTATTGTATATCTTAGCCTTAGAATAATGGAATTATCAGGAAATTTGAAAAGCAATACTCCTTATAAAACAAGACCGTCAGTAAAAGTAACATCTTCACCTAATGCACAGGGAATCAAGTCGTGCTTTCATGTTTCAGTAGCAATTAAAATTAGAATTTCCGAACTGAACAGTCCAGAAGCTAATTTCTAACTGTAAAGAGCTAAAATAGCAAATATAAGTTGTTCTCTCTATCTTCAGCATTCAGAAACGAATGAGGAGTAGAAAGAGGTCTGAAGTTGTTTAAACAGTGGTACAAATTAAAACTTTTTCAAAAAGTGGGTATAGGTTAAATGGAGACGAACAAATAGAGTGCCCCGTGTAATTTTTACGACAAGAAGGGCATAATTAGCTCCTAACTTTACGGGCTTAAGCCATGGGAAAGTCCAAATTAATTAAGAGCCCAAAAAAAGACAAAAGCGTCATAGTCCAAGTCAAATATAATATAGACGAAAGTGTCACATTCCAAGCAAAAAGGGTACGACTCTATACAGTATGCAGGTCGTTGTCTATTGGGTTTTGTGGCCCATTTTGAGGCACAGAATAGGCCCATTAGCACAGTCTCAACGGTGTTCATGGGGACGAGGGAGAATATGGGCCAGTTCTCACATGGGCCGAGGACCCATTTATATATTTTAGGAAAATATCACAAACAGCAATTTTTGTTTTATCACATGATTTATTTCCCCTTTAAGAAACGACTTTTTGGGAATAAATTGCCAGGGGCATTAATTTTTTATTTTTATTTTGGCCTGTTTACTTCTTCACTCGTTTTCTATTTTATTTTTCTTTTACTTTTGAATCAAAGTTGACTAAAGTATACATGAAAACTCACAAACGCATTTCCAGAATTTCCAATAAATTTTTTCCATTTTGATCCTAGAGAAACAAAATTCTTCAATAAATTTGTTCTGGTAAACTCTACTTTGATCTCTGTTTGAATGATTGCATGTAATTGAGTCTTACTAGTAGCATATATGATGACATATTTGCAAAAGATTTAACCTATTACTGACAGTAGAAAAAATTATTACATTGCTAGTATATTTTAACATATTATAGCAAGTAGCTTATTTTATTTTTTCGGTTACAGATCTTATTTATTATGGATAGTTTCGTATCAATATCTTTTAGAACACCTTATAATGTAAAAATAAAAAATAAAAAAAATTAGTCTATTTAAGTTAAACTCATTTTAAGATATTTGCCAAATTACAACTCTTTTGTTTGACCAAAATGATCTTTTAAAAAATTAGTTTCAATCTTGATGTCTTACTTTGCTTGGAAGGAAATTGTCACAAATGACCTACAATTTTGGGGATCTATGCAGACTTTGTAAATGATAGAAAAGGGCAGCCCGATACACTAAGCTCCCGTTATGCGAGGGTCCGGAGAAGGGCCGGACCACAAGGGTCTATCGTAGGCAATCTTTGTAGGCATATAAATATTATTAAAATTAAATCCATAAAATAATTTGGACTATATTTTAAATTCGAGATATATTAGTCCAAATAAATATATGGGCTAATATAATTGAATTTTAATTGTATAAGTCCAATATAAATAGATTAAATAAATAAATCTTAATCCATTGGGCTGGCCCATTTAGTTGGGCTAAATTGATGAGCCCACTTTATTAGACTCAATATGCCATCTTCCTAGAGGCCTAGTTTGGTGCCACGTGTCAAATGACATGGCGCGCCAAATCAAAAGGAAGAGTCAATAGGATCATGCCACGTGTCAAAATGACAAGGCATGCCAAATCACATTAAAAGGCCAATGAAATCGCGCCACATGTGCAAGTAACATGTTCTGGCCAATCAAGTGCGGCCTTGTCACACTTTAATTTGATTGGTCGGAAAGAGTTTGTTCTTATCATAACTCTTCCCTCCCACAACTATAAATAGGGTTCTTCATAATTCAGAAAAGGCATCAGAAGTGATAACAAGAAGCAAGAGAAAGCTCGTGGATCAAACGTCACAAATTTCTCTACAAGTTTCAAGCTTCAAGCAATCAAGTTCAAGCAAATCAAATTCAAGCTCAAGAACGAAGAACAAGTCAAGATTCAAGGAGTACGATTTCAAATCAAAGTTCGTGCTAGTTGAATTCAAGATCATCATTCTTGAAAATAAATATAAATTCAAGATCAAGCTCAAGGGCCCTTGAATTTATTTACTATTGAAAAGAAGAATCAGAGGATTCATAGAGATTGTACACTTATATTATTTGAAATCAAATACTACGATTGTTGCAATATTTTTCAGTCTTGATTTAATTTTTTTCGACGCAATTTATTGTCTACAAATTATGGCACGCCCAGTGGGACAATCTCTACCTCTCATCTAAACATTTCAATCACCAAAGTTCAAGAACAACGAAATGGCTTCCAAGAAAATCAACTCCAGTTCAACTTCCGCCAAGGCTGCCAATTCCAGGTTCTATGCTGATGTGGAAAACATACTCGAAGTTACCTTTGGAAGCTTCGGACCAGTTACGAGGAGCAAAGAAAGCTCGTTAGGACAACAAGCACCCCAAGTGCCGTCCGCATCTACCCCTGTTTTCAAATCTTCATCCTCAAAAGGATCAATATCTTCCACAAATGCACCCGAAGGAGGAAGCGATGTTGCTGAAAAGATGAAGAAAACTCTTGCTCTGCTTGACCTCTCCGGGTCTAAGCACTCTGTTGTGAAGGAAGATGATGACGCTTCAAGTGATGGATCCTCCCCACTTACACCACATAACGTGAGACAATCAAGGATCAATCTGTGTGAAAATCCATGCTACTCCCCATCGTCCATTACAATCATGCAAGCCATAGTGACAAACACTTCATCTGTGGATGAGCAGTTGGCAAACTTGACGGAAGCAATCGCTGGCTTGACCAAGTGCATGCAAAATCAAGATGCTAGAATCGACAAGGGAATCTTGATGGAAGAAGAATCCACCCACGCACCTGGAAAACTCCCAGAAGTTCAAGAGATTGATCCTCCCCCACGACAAGTTGCATCTACTAAGGAAATTCCAGTCCCTTCAATTCCAATCGATCAACTGAAGTAGTTCATCGAAGGAACTATTAAAAGCAAGTACGAAGTTGCACCAAGTATTCCCTTACATACGCAAAGTCGTACACTGCAAGGATCGATATGTTGAAAATGTCTGCTGGCTATCAACCCCCAAAGTTTCAACAATTTGATAGTAAAGGCAATCCAATGCAACATGTGGCGCACTTCGTTGAGACATGCAACAACGCTGGGACTTATGGAGATTACCTCGTCAAATAGTTTGTCCGGTCGCTAAAAGGAAATGCTTTTGATTGGTATACATACCTCGAGGCAGGATCTATTGATAGCTGGGATCAAGCAGAACAAGAGTTCCTCAATCGCTTTTATAGCACAAGGCGCACTGTGAGCATGGTGGAACTCACAAATACTCGTCAACGGAAGAATGAACCATTTATTGACTTTATCAATCGTTGGAGGAATGCAAGCCTCAACTGTAAAGACAGGCTTAGTAAAGCTTCTGTCATATAGATGTGCGTCCAAGGTATGCATTGGGTATTGCGCTACATCTTACAAGGTATCAAGCCTAGCACATTTGAAGAACTTGCAACTCGTTCCCATGACATGGAATTGAGCATGGACACTGCTGGAAATGAAAGGTTGCCCATCTATGAACCTCGCAAAGGAAATGACAAGCAAGAAGTCAGAAAATGGAGCAAGCTTGTACCAAGATCTGAAAATAAAGAAGTTATGAATATCAACACATCACCTGTGAAGTTCACGACGAAGGTGAGCAAGAAGCAGAGTATGAAATCCACTTTGTTACAAGATAAGCCAAGTGGAAAGTTGACTCTAAAAGAAATGCAAGAGAAAGAGTATCCATTTCTGGATTCTGATGTGCCAGCTATTTTTGAAGAACTCCTCGAGTTAAATCCCATTAAGCTTCCGTAGATGAAGCGACCAAATGAAGCTGAGAAAATCGATGACCCAAATTACTGCAAATATCATCGACTTGTGAGCCACCCTCTGGAGAAGTTCTTTGTCTTCAAGGACAAAGTTATGGACTTGGCTCGTGAAAAGAAGATCGTGGTTGAAGATGAGAAAGCAAGCGCAAACCAAGTCTCTATAATATTTGACTCATTCAATCCAGACGAATTATGTAGTTCTAAAGAAAGTAAAGATGAAGAATTACTGGAGAACTACAAAGTTGAATACGGCCAACCTAAGGATGATGAAGGTTGTACGATGGTGACTCGTCGTAGGCTCCACAAAAGGAGCCCACGAAAAGGATCAATGGAACAACCAATGAGGAAAATAATGGTGAAAAGATCTAGGAGATAGAACCTAGTTAAGCATGTAAAGAAAGTGAAAGTGAAGGTGCACCACCCTCAAAAGCCACAACATCCAGTGACCTTGGAGAAGTTTTTACCAATTTGGTTCCGCACAAAGATTTCCCATGGGGGTATTGATGCCTCTTGTTTCCATACTGACGAAGGGAAAGAAAAGAGTGATGACCTACCATCGGCACCATTTTCGGAAAAGCTTATCGAGTCCACTCCTCAAGATGTTAATGTTTGTAAGGAAAAAGTAACATTCACAAATGACGATCTTCTGCTAGGTGACACGCCTCATAACCGCCCATTGTATCTGGTTGGCTATATGCGTGATGAAAGGGTAAATCGAATTTTCGTTGATGGAGGATCCTCAGTGAATATTTTGCCAATTCGCACTGTGAAAGAACTTGGTATTCCCATGGACAAACTCTTAGAAAGTCGTGTGATGATACAAGGATTCAACCAAGGAGGGAAAAGAGCCATAGGCGCGATCAGGCTGGGAATGACCATTGAAGATATGCAATCAAGTGCATGGTTGCATGTGATCGATGCGAAGACTTCATATAATGTCTTTCCTGGAAGGCCTTGGATACATGAGAATAAAGAGGTTCCATTTACCTACCATCAATGTTTGAAATACTACGAGGGCGAAGTCGAGAAGAAGATAGTTGCTTATGATGAGCCATTCACCGAGGCAGAGTCATACTTCGTTAATGCAAAGTTCTAATTGAAGAACTACATTGTGAAGGAGCTAAAATTTGATGATGGCATGAAAATAAAGAATGACGAGCCCATAACCAAAAGAGCTTAGGTGACTATTGGTAAAACCAAAGCCGTTACTGAGGAGGTACAACCCAACATGAATAAATCTCATAGAGGGGATAGTGCATCTTATGTCAAGAAAGTAAGTCCTAAGCTCCAATATGTCCCTAAAAGGAAGAAAGACGAGGGCAGATCATCTAATCTCCAAACCAACATGCTAAAGGAGTTAACTCTTTCGGTAAAACGAATTGAGGCAGTAAAGTTGTCCTCAAATCCGCTTGCAGGGTTTGTAGCCCAAAATCGTGTGCAGAATGTGGCACTCCCTACAAAGCGAACAGATGAAGGTTTTGATCCTAATGCTTACAAGCTATTTGCGAAAGCTGGATACAATCCTGATGAGCCGTCAAAGTTAGATAAGCTCCCATCAGAAGCTTTAACGAGGAAACCACGTGAAGGTTTGGTATACAAGCAACTATCACCAGTGCACATCTCAATAAGGAGGGCGAATAGCAATTATATCACTATAGAAGACAAATCTTCCGCTTCTAACAGGCCTTCCGTCTTTGACAGACTTAGAAAATCAACTGTGAGAACTTCCGTATTTGAGAGATGGGGTCCATTAAAGAAGGGGAATAAGTTCCAAAGAAATTATCGAAATACAAGAACACCCGCTTCGCCCAAAATTCAGAAGATCTCTAAAGATTTCTAAAGTTTGGTCCCTCTAGAATAGGGCGACAAACAAAAGTCACGGTTTCTTGTGATGAAGTACTGAAAGTGAAGCCATACACTGTGGTCTACACTAAATAACGTGATGACGATGAAGAAAGTGTGGGTTCTTCGTATCATGTCACTGTACAAAGAGAGAACGATGTTCCATATTCAATGGAGGATAATGCAGAATTGGAGGATGTTTCACCATGTTATCACATATCCTTCAATGATGGGGACCCTCAAGAAGACGAAGATGCAAAAGATGCTCCGCCGGAACTTGAAGAAGGGGTGAAGGCAATGATTGACGCCTTAAAAGAAGTTAACCTTGGCACTGATGAAGAACCAAGACCCACCTACCTAAGTGCTTTATTAGAAGTTGATGAATAAAGCATTTATATTGAGTTACTCAAGGAGTACATGGATGTCTTTGCTTTGAGCTACAAAGAGATGCCTGGATTGGACCCTAAAGTGGTAGTCCATCACATTGCGGTCAAGAATGGCGCTCGTCCTGTTAAGCAAGCTCAAAGGCGCTTTAGACCAGACTTGGTTCCCCTTATTGAAACCGAAGTTAACAAACTCATTGAAGTTGGATTTATTCGGGAAGTTAAATATCCAACATGGGTTTCAAGTATTGTCCCTGTAAGGAAGAAGAATGGCCAGATTCAAGTATGTGTTGACTTCAAGGATCTCAACAATGTGTGTCCCAAATATGAATTCCCGCTTCCTATTCCAGAGCTGATGAACAATGATACTACTGGTTACGAGACAACGTCGTTCATGGACGGTTCGTCGAGCTATAACCAAATTCACATCGCACCAAAAGATGAAGAGCTTACTACATTCCGTACCCCAAAGGGTATTTATTGCTACAAGGTAATGCCTTTTGGCTTGAAAACGCTGGTGCTTCTTACCAAAGGACTATGCAGAATACTTACCAAAGACTTGAGAATGGTATTTGAGTTGCTCCGAAGGTACCAACTTAGGATAAATACATTGAAATGTTCCTTTGGAGTTACTTCTGGAAAGTTCCTTGGTTTCATTGTCCGGAATCGAGGGATCGAAATTGATCAAGCCAAGGTAGATGCAATTTGAAAATGCTTGAGCCTCGGGATATTCATGAATTAAAAAGTCTGCAAGGAAAGCTAGCATACCTTAGGAGATTCATCTCAAACCTAGCTGGGAGGTGCCAACCATTCAATCGGCTCATGAAGAAGGGTGTTCCTTTCAAGTGGGACCAAGCTTGTAGCAATGCCTTTGAAAGTATCAAAACATACTTGATGAAGCCGCCAGTTTTGGAAGCCCCTATACTTGGAAAGCCATTGATACTATACATTTCAGCACAAGAAAGGTCTGTTTGAGCGATGTTGGCCCAAGAAAATAGTGAGGGGAAAGAAAACTCTCTTTACTACTTGAGCAGGATGATGACACCAAACGAGTTAAAGTATTCACCAATCGAAAAATTGTGCTTGGCGCTAGTCTTCTCAATTCAAAAGTTGAAGCACTACTTTCAAGCTCATGTCGTTCGTTTGGTTTCTAGAGCAAATCTCATCAAGTTCGTGATGTCAAAACCTGTCCTTAGTGATCGACTAGCAAGGTGGTACCTCCAGTTTCAACAATTTGAAATCGTGTACATCCCTCAAAAGTCTTTAAAAGGACAAGCGTTAGAGGACTTCTTGGCAAATCACCCTATACCTTATGATTGGGAGCTAACTGACGAACTACCTGATGAAAACGCAATGGTCATTGAAGTTCATCCTCCATGGAAGATGTACTTTGATGGTTTTGCGCATCGTGGGGGAGCTGGTGGTGGCATAGTATTTTTCACTCCCCAAGGTGAAGTCTTGCCCTACTCCTTCACCTTGACACAACTCTTTTCCAACAATGTCGTTGAGTATCAAGCATTAATACTTGGGCTTGAAATGGCCGTTGATATGAAGCAATTGCAATTACAAGTCTTTGCAAGACTCCCAGTTAGTGGTCAACCAGCTTTTGGGTAGTTACGAGGTTAGGAAGCCTGAACTACGCCCATATCATGATTACGCTAAAAAGTTAATGGGGTGGCTTGGTGATGTGACTATCCAACATGTGCCAAGGAAAGAAAATAAGAAGGTTGATGCATTAGTTGCCCTAGCTTCATCATTAGCCCTGCCCGATCACGCGCCAGTTACCGTCTGCCAAAAATGGGTAGTACCGCCGCCAAATGAGGCTGAAGGTGAAGAAAATGAACTCAAGCATCTTGTTGTTGTTTCTGAAGTTGAGAAAGAAGAATGGAAACAACCCATTATCGACTACTTATGCTATGGGATACTTCCTGAAAATTCGAGGAGAAGGAATGAAATCCTTCGTCGTGCACCTCGCTTTCTTTAATACAAAGATACTCTATACAGAAGGTCGTTCAAGGGAGTACTCTTCCGATGCTTAGGGGAAGAAGAAGCACTCCAAGCTTTGCAAGAGGCATATTCTGGGGTATATGGGTCACACCATTCAGGACCAAAGCTCCACTTCCATATAAAAAGGATGGGATATTATTGACCGACGATGGAAAAAGATTGCTTGGACTATGCTCGAAGATGCAAGGCTTGTCAATTCCATGTGAATTTTATTCATCAACCTGCTGAAGTGTTGCACCCAACTGTTGCATCCTAGCCATTTGATGCTTGGGGATTGGATGTTGTTGGACCACTGCCAAAGTCGTCTGGTGGGAACCTATACATCTTGGCTGCAACTGACTACTTCTCAAAATGGGCCGAAGTTGTTTCTCTTAAGGAGGTAAAGAAAGAAAATGTTGAAAGTTTCATCCGAGTAAATATAATCTATCGCTTTGGCATTCCTCGTTATATAATAACAGATAATGGAAAGCCGTTCAATAATAGGTTGATGAACAAGATTTGAGATCTATTTGGCTTCAAGCAACATAACTCTTCAATATACAATGTTGCCGCCAATGGTCTAGGTGAGGCATTCAACAAAACTCTATGCAACCTGCTGAAGAAAGTCATCTCCAAATCCAAACGATATTGGAATGACTGTATGGAATAAGATCTATGGGCATATAGGAAGACTCACCACACGCCAACGCAAGCAACTCCATATTCACTCGTTTATGGAGTCGAAGTCGTCTTTCCGCTTGAGCGTCAAATACCTTCATTACGACTGGCTATTCAAGAAGGGATCACTGATGAAGAAAATGCTCGACTTCGATCAGCAGAGTTAGAGGCTCTTGATGAGAAGAGGTTGGAAGCTCAATAGAATCTTGAATGCTATCAAGCTCGATTGTCTCGTGCCTTCAATAAAAGAGTTCGCCCGAGATCCTT